>JAXQQM020079779.1:0-152159 GCA_034641835.2 Pinus albicaulis | reverse complement strand
CATATATTTGGATGAACCAATTCTTTCTTTCAACTAATCACCCTCGTGCCATATTCCAATCATGAATGTGGGATCTCATGGAACATTTCAAACAAACCGAACCAATGCTTCCAGAGACCAAACCACCTCAACCCTCAACCATTAATTCCATCTCACGGCCGGACATAACTAAACATCACCATATTGGTCTCTACCCAAGTTGTCTAGGGCTCCAGAGCGTTTGTCCCAACGAGGGATTCTAGGACTAGTAACTCAACCCACAACTTTTGTCGAGATTCTAGAGCGCTTCTCCAACCATGGCTTCTAGGACTAGTAACTCAACCCACCAAGGGCTTCCAGAGCGTTTGTCCAACCAAGGGTTCTAGGACTAGTAACTCAACCCAAGCTGTTACACGGATTTTAGAGCATTTTTCCAACAAAGGCTTCGAGGAACTAGTAACTCAACCCACAACCAAAAGAACATGAGAACCAACCAAAAAACAAATGTAAAATCCATAGCACATCACTATCCAGGAAATGGTAAGGCTAGGTAATCCAATGTCGATCCAGGCAATCCTGCATGCCAAGGATAGATCATGACCAAAAAAATCACTTGCATGTGCCATGCATGCCAAAACTAGCAAGGAAATCATACATGCAACTTAGTACCTGCAAGAAAAACCCAATGTAGTTGTTGATCCTAATGTCCTCTTGCACTTTCCTACTATTCTTTTTCCTTCTTTCTTCAAATCCCAAGTATGTCACACTCCAAGAGTGCTCCAAGAAAACTCCACATGTCGAAGAATATAAGAGAGAGAGAGAGAGAGAATAGAATGAGAGCTCCAAACTACAAACTGATCCTCAGAAGCCTTTGTTTTAGTGAGACCTCTATTTTCTTTAATTTCTATTATTTTTCTTTCATTTTCTTCCTCACATATAACCTGTGACCTTCCACCTCTCTTTTCTCCTATTTTCCATTATTTTGATAAATAGAATGTCAATAAATGCATCACGCCTTTGCGATTTCCTTTGCCAATTTACATAGCCATCAATTAGGCACAAATGATTCCGATCACTATTTTTTTGGCCAACATTCAACTTGGAATAAGTGTGCCATGACTTTAGTTATTATTTTTCCTTTATTAGCTTTATTACATGAATTTTTGACAAAAATTATTACACTAAATATATGAAAATTTTCAACATAACCATTTAATCAAACCTTTATTAATGATCATGAAGGGAAAAATTTTAAACTAAAATTCCTTGACTGAAATTGAGAAACCCAAAATGTAAAAAGAAATCGAAATTCAAACCCCGCTCCCAACTAAACAGGGGTCAACTTGCTTAGTTTCTCCAACAATAAACAATAAAGAAGTGCTTATTTTTTTTTGACTTCCCAAAGATTATGAAGAATCTCCTACTACTAATTAGTGAATTAGTGATGCATTGTGGATGGAATTTAATGAAAAAATCCTCGTATGGATTAGTTTTTAACTTTCCTTTAATTTTAATATTGAATAATAAAATATAAAAGTAAGTTTAAAAGTAAATATAAAATATAAAAGTTTGTTTAAAAGTAAATATGCATCTTAATGTTGATTTGTAAGCTTCCTTCTAATTTCAAATGCTCTATTTTTGGAAATGTAATTGTTGAGAAGTAATTTTATTTTTTAATATTTGAAAATTGATAAATCTTCTTTTAATTGTGATGGTGTAAATTTGCCTTGTAATTGTGATTGTCTAAATTTGCCTTATAATTGTGATGAAAGAGATTTAGACTTCATTTGTTATTCAACCTAGTCTAATAAATTTGAAAATAAAATTTCAATTAAAAACAAATTAAATATAAAAAATTTCAATTAACGTATTTTTATTAATTTTTATTTTTTCTTATAATTGATTTTTTTTTCTTATTTATAAAAATTATTAATTAAATTAATCGAAATTTTAATAACCAATTTTTCATCACAAAAATGAAACTCGGAAGTGAGAAAATTGTAAAAAGCGTAATCTGAGGGGGAAAATTTGTTCGGACAGCCAGAAATGGCGAAAATCCAACCATTTTTTGGTGGGAGAAAATATTGAAATCTGACGCGCGCAAGCCATAATCATCATAACGGATACTTTTTCATTTCCATCTGTCCTTTTGATCACGATCGTCCATCTCCTCTTCTCGTTTCATCTTTACCGTCGATTTAGCTCCGTCGACCTTTAAATTGATAACCTATTAACATTTAGGAAACCATATTCTTTTATCACTTTTGATGTTGAGAAGGGATGGGAAGAGCAGGGGAGGTGTGGGTTTGAGCCTTTGTTTCCGGGTTTAAAGAACATGGGGTGGACATCAGGCTTGGAAGAATTAAAACCTCGGCTTTAGCAGAACACTCCAGCAAAACATGTCACCACATATGCCTTGAAGAAGCAGTGATCATTGCCAAAGAAAAACATCATTTTAAACATAAAATACGAGAAGCCTTGGAAATCATCAAACACCCTCATAACCTAAATAGAGATGGAGGCTTAGAAGTTAGCAGAAATGGGGTCCACGTTCTTTCCCGTTAAATAACTTACACCCTTGAGTCGTTGGTCTCCTTGTACCCCTTCTCTTCCTTCGTCCCTTTAGGATCTTTAATGACATTCACTTACTCTACCTCTCACCCTTTCACCTTCCCTCTATCCGCATGTTCGTATCAAACCCTTACCCTTCTCCTTGCCTATACTGTGCCACCCTTCTTTAACCTAAAAAAAGTAAAAAGTATATATATAAAATCACCCTTGTAAATCTCTTAACAATAACTTAGACCTTAATTAAATCCTAACCCTCTCCAAACCTTAGTTTATAGGATTAATTGGTTACAAGAATTATCTATGGGTTATAATCAATTGACCTATACTAAATTTATTATATTTAAATAACTATACCAACATCATTAATATAATCTACATAGGGCCTTATAACATAAAATTAGTATAGGAAAATACTAAACTTTAAATATCATTAAATAAGGCTTTATTAAATTTTATAAAATAACTATAAACAAAATAATTAACCTAAATTAAAGATAAAATTGGATAAAAAACATAGGACTTTATAACTAGGATAAATAATTAATATTAAAATATTAAACATTATTATAATCTACATAGGGCCTTATAAAATTAATATAATCAAATCATTAAATCATTAATATAATTTACATAGGGCCTCATAACATAAATTTAGTTTAAAAAAAATACTAGACTTTAATATCATTAAAATAAGGCTTTATAACATTTTATAAAATAATTATAAATAAAATAATTAATCTAAATTAAAATAAAATTGGATAAAAAACATAGAACTTTATAAACAAGGATAAATAATTAATATTAAAAAGATTAAACATTATTAGCATTAACATAAAGTGTTATAACAAATTATATGATACTTTTAAAAACAAAATAATTAAACTAAACTAAATATGGATAAAAATAAATTGAAAATATTTAGAAGTTAAATTATTAAGTTGATAACTGGTCGACTCTCTTTTCCTGTCATCTTTTCCTTTATTTATTTTCTCTTATTTGCAGATTTGTCCTGAAGATGAGTCTGGTTTTAGACCCGAAACATAGACTGAAAAATGAGGACTGTGAAGATTCCTAATTTTGAATCTAAAAATCTACACCACAAAAATCTACAATCCATCATGATTTCTTTCATTAAAGATATAGCCAGGTGAATGTCATGTCATCATAGTATAACGTTGTTGGTATTACCATAAATACAATCTCTAAATATTTCGTATTAATTCTAACATGTAACATTCATTTTTCATACGTCTTGGAAGTGATATTCGATAAAATTAGAAATGAGATAATAATAATGCTCTTTTTTAAGGTTTGTGGTGAGGGTAATCATCGAGTATTGTATTGTATAAATGAGAAATCAAAATTAAAATTAAAATGGTTAATTTCGATTTATTTTAATTTTAAATTTACTGAGCGTTAAGTCTTTGGTTTTTTTATTTTATATAAACTGTGAAATGTTTGTATTTTATGAGGTTTTGATCTCAAATAATGAATTAGATAGTATGTTATAAGGGTGTTGGAGCAATATATTTTTGAATGAAAATTACAACATTATGAATATAAAGGAAATTACAACACTATGCATATAAATGTGGTAGTAGTGATTGTTATAGCTATGTTGAACAATTAATAAAACTCATAATGTCTTTATATTTATAAGATCTCTTACTTTATCTTGATATTTTTATAAGTTTGTTTTTTTAGATAATTGGAATTTTCTTTTCTGAATGAGGGTATTGTGTTAGAGAATTACTTCATGGAACAATGAATGAAAGCTATAATGCTTGCCTCAAGGATTATAAAATCGTATTATCTTTGACCTCAAGACTTTCACAAGTTTGTCTTTTGGGATATTGAATTTTTCTTTTTTAATTGAGTTTAGTGATAGGGATTTTTATTTATTTTTGATGATTGTCTCCAAGAATTTACTATCTATGTAAGTAGAGTTCTTTATCAATTATATTTAGTCATGAGACAGTAAGTAAACATCCATTATTATATAAATAAGAATCAAAATTAAAATAGTTAATTTAGATTTATTTTAATTTTAAATTTATTGAGCGTTGAGCGTCTTTGGTTTTTTTATTTTATATAAATTGTGAAATGTTTGTATTTTAAGAGGTTAAAGATCTCAGATAATGCTTAATAGATTTCGGAGTTTAAGTAGATAGTTTGTTATAAGGGTGTTGGAGCATTGTATTTTTGAATGGAAATTACAACACTATGAATATAAAGGAAATTATAACACTATGAATATAAATGTGGCAGCAGTTATTTTTATTTATTTTTTTATTTTTATTTTTTTTAATTTTTTAATTTTTAATTTTATTTATTTATTATTATTATTATTATTATTCTAAATAAGAGTAAGATCTATTAATAAAAAATATGTTACATGGAGGCTCTGGCCTCTACAGTTCTAGCTTGTGTCAGTGGCATTTTTTCATCAAAATAGCAAGAATGGAGCTGCCCACATTGGGAAACCAGCCCAAAAAGAGTTTGAAGCGCTGCCTCGAGTGAGGAAACCAGCATCATACAAACTTGAGTAATTGTACCAAACATAGTAGTAAGCAGATGAAAAAACTAAGAAACTAGTATCCTTAAATTGAAAAAGACCTGAAATTCGAAGTGTCATGAGATGTTGGAGGAGGTTCTTTGACAATAAGAAATCTGTATTCATCATCTTCAGCATGTGGGGAGCCTGGAACAACTCGTTGAGGCGTCGCGACATCGTCACCTGTACCCCCGTCCTGCTTGCACTGCTCCTTGTAGTAGCCCGAGCTGCTACCATTATTTGAGCAAGGATTGTACCCGGCCAGAACCTGATGTGTCTTCACTGCTTCAGAGGGGCCGAGGTCGTTGTGAGGGTGAAAAGGTTGGATGGGCGGATTGGGGCAGGGGCCATCGCCGGTCACCTCGCGAAAGGAGACCGATATGGTGGCAACGACGAGAGGGCAGTTGGAGGAACATTGAAATTGAAATTGGGCTATGGTGGGGGTCTGTGGAGAGGCAGAGGGGATCGGGTGAGGCGAAGGGTGCGTTGAAGGCTCAGAGGCGGGGGACTGAACAGAGGAGCTGAACAGGCGACCATGACCACAATGAATATCGGGGTATCTGCCCCAAGAGTGCTCGAGGGAGGAAGACGAGGAGCTGGACAGGGAGGAGGGAGGCGGACGAGAGGCGTGGCCCCTGCTGCTGCCATGCCGGCAACGCATGCGATGCCTTAGTCGGGGCATGTTGGCACAGTAGGGGTGGAAGACACGCTGAGCAAGGGAAGAAACAGGGTTGGCAGGAGGCAGCTGAGATGCAGAGGTAGAATTGAGGCCGAAGGGAGCCAAGAAGTGTAATTGGAAAAGGAGACTTTGAGAGTAGTGGTGGCCTGGAAGAAATTTGATACAACCTTTGAGCCTGCAACGCCGACCAGTTGTCGTGCGAGAGCTTGGCTCTGCAACCTCAGGGGAGCAACAGCTTCGCAAGAGGGAAGACTGGAGCAACATAGAATAATCAGACGAGAGATGGAGCTTCGCAGAGAGACGAAAGGCATAGCCGGAGGGTCGAGAGGCAGAGCTAGAGGGCCAAAGAGTATAACAAGACGAGTGAAAAAGGAGCGGCATTTTCATGCGAAGGAGGCAACCTCGACGAATGCGGCGGATTAAATGCCGCTTGGGGTGGTGGCCAAGGTTCATAAATGCTGGTAAATGCCGATGGTGAGACTTGTGGGTGGCCATGTGGCCTTGCCACGTGCCGTCCCACAGGCCTCTCTTCGTACAGTCTCTTTTAAACACCTGCATCCGGGGGTTTGTTGTCTTTGTGCACCAGATTAGTGCATTCCTGTATAAGTTTGATGTCATTGAGAATGGAGAGGGATCCTGCCGTGAGGATTTGGGAACTAGTCACTCCTTTGTTTTCCAATAGATCTGCTACCTTGTTGCCAGATCTCTTGACATGCTTGAAGGATATAGCTCAGTGCTGTTGCAGCCAATTTTCTATAAAATCCGCTTGTTCCTTTATTTCCAGAGTGTCCAAAGAGTGAGACCTGGGATGAGCCTCCATAGAGAGTTGAGTAAGTTGCTGCTATAGGGACTGGAAGGCCAATTGCGAATGATGGAATTCAAGTCCCTTGGTCTTCTGCCTTCTCTTATGCATCGGAAACTGATTTTCTCCCAGAGGAAAGTTGTCAGTGGACAGGTAACCATTAAATGTTGGATAGTTTCTTCATGATTAGTACAGTTGGGGCATCTAGACGGCCCTGTGAAACCCCTTTTGATGAGGTTGTCCCAAGTGAGGATTCTCTTGTGACATAGAAGCCACATGAAAGTTGAAACTTTGGGCCAAAGGTTCGGAGACCAGAGGTTGTTCCAGATGGAATCGATGGGATCTTGGCTGTGGGTTAAGAGAGTGTACGCTTCTTGGGTACTGAATTTTCCCCATGGCGTATATCCCCATATGAGGAGATCTTTTTCCTTCGAATATCTGATCTTCCTACAGTTGAGCTTTGTATCAAGGGCACTGTGAGAATTCTCCTGTTGCTAATTTAGGCAGAGAGTGGCCGGCTTCCATTGCCTGAACCCCTGATTGGGGGCTGCATTTCAATAATGATAAACGTTGGCTTCTAATCTGTTGATCACTTCTGGTTGAAGCTGTGGTGTGATAGTGTTGACAAGTCTGGGTCGTTGTTACCACGAGTTCGTCCAGAAGCGAGCAATACGTCCATCACATATTTCCCAGAAACTATGTTCTTGGATCATAAAGCCATGCTGTTTGGCTACGTTCCAGATCTGTGAGCCTGCTTCCACTGTTTTCAGACGGATGAGGTCTTCGGTTGGTCTATTATTGGCATACTTGGTTGCCTAGAGAAGAGCCCATGGAGTATGTGGTGTTGAAAACCACTGCCACCAAATTTTGGCTCCCATAACTGCAGTGCTGTGATATGGATCATGGAGACCAAGTCCTCCAGATATCTTAGGCCTGCAGACTATTTTCCACTTTACCAATGCCCATTTTCTGTTCTTCCCTGAGGATCCCCAAAGAAAATTGCATTGCAGTGATTTTATTTTCTTGAGGACCCACTTTGGGGCTGCAAGAACTGAGAATAAATAGAGGGGCATGGACTATAGAATGGACTTGACAAGGATAAGACGGTTGGCTAGGTTGAGGGAGTGGAAAGTCCAGGAGGAGAGCCTAGCTTCCAATTTTTCAAGGAGAGAGTGCCATGAGGAGTGTTTGATTGCAGAATCGATCAAAGGGGCGCCCAGGTACTTGGCAGGAAGATGAGCGATGGTGAACCCAAGGATCCTAGCAATGTTGTTTTGAGTGGTGATTGAGGTATTGAAAAAGAATATTTGAGATTTGGAAGCATTGACTGAGGTGCCAAAAGCCTCCACGAAAGTATCAAGGATGGATTTGTAGGTGATATCCTCTTGGACTGAAGGGTGCCCGAATAGCATGTTGTCGTCAACAAACTGTTGATGGGTGGTGGCCGGTGAGCCAATGGCAGTAGTGATTGTTATAGTTATGTTGAACAATTAATAAAAATCATAATACATGTCTTTAGATTTATAAAATCTCTTGCCTTACTTTGATATTTTTATAAGCTTGTTCTTTGAGATAATTGGAATTTCCTTTGAATGAGGGTATTGTGTTAAGGAATTACTTTATCCAACCATGAATGAAAGCTATAATTCTTGCCTCAAGGATTATAAAATCTCATTATCTTTGACCTTAAGACCTTCACAAGTTTGCTTTTTGGGATATTGATTTTTTTTTTTTTAATCGAGTTTCGTGATAGGGATTATTTTATTTTATTTTATTTTTTCTTCCGATGATTGTCTCCAAGAATTTACTACCTTTTTAAATAGGGTTCTTTATCAATTATATTTAGTCATGAGGTAAATGAAAGCTATAATGCTTGCCTCAAGGATTATAAAATCTCATTATCTTTGACCTTAAGACTTTCACAAGTTTGTTTTTTGGGATATTGATTTTTTCTCTTTTTGATTGAGTTTCATGATAGAGATTTTTATTATTATTATTGATGATTGTCTCCAAGAATTTACTACCTAACACCTTCATCCAAACTTTGATACCAATCTGTAACACCCTCATCGAACATTTACCCATGTTAACTGGTCCAACAACATAAACATGTGACTAGAGGCCACTATGATGTGATTCAACTCTCCATGTACAATTAAGGGAGTGGAACCGATGAAACAAAACCAAACTGACCTTCCTCATGAGCTACAATTGCTTCAGGAGGAAACCAACACTTAACCCCCGAGGAAACTTGTATTTTTGCTGATTTGGACCCTCAGCCGTTCCCACGACGAGCCATGCATGTTAGCGAGGTCCCCCAGTCCCTCCCACAACAAGGCATGCCAACAGATGTGGAATTTTCCAAATAGTCTTGAGCCAGCGACCCTAGATTCTGAGCCACTTTTTCAGGGCTAGGTCTCAGGCCTCAGCCTAAAACTTCATGAAACTTCCAGAAATGATAAATATTAATGAATTCAAGCTACTAATGCAAACATTTGATCAAGGACTTGACCAAACCCCTACTAGCCATGATAGGAATTTCGTCAAACATGTCACAACAGATCTGAGCATAAGGGTCTCATACTTATCTAAGATTTGTAAAGAAACATTGATGTCTTATCACAATAGTTGCGTTGCCATCTATTAGGTCATATTATCATTCACATTTCATATACTAATCAAATCATGATGAGATTCATACATCATAGCTGTCATAAAACATGTTCATAACCAATATATAACCAACATAAATAATAAGGATATAACAACCATAAAAACCACATATAAACCAATACATTTACACATAAAATACCAATGAGAAAGAACTCTTATTAATGAATGCATTAGCCAACTAAGTTTGGGACTTCAACGAACTGCCCGACCATAGATTTGGATGAACCAATTCTTTCTTTCAACCAATCACCCTCGTGCCATATTCCAATCATGAATGTGGGATCTCATGGAACATTTCAAGCAAACCGAACCAATGCTTCCAGAGACCAAACCACCTCAACCCTCCAACGTTAATTCCACCTCACGGCCAGACATCACTAAATATCACCATATTGGTCTCTACCCAAGTTATCTAGGGCTCTAGAGCGTTTGTCCCAACGAGGGATTCTAGGACTAGTAACTCAACCCACAACTTTTGTCAAGATTCCAGAGCGCTTCTCCAACCATGGTTTCTAGGACTAGCGTTTGTCCAACCAAGGGTTCTAGGACTAGTAACTCAACTTAAGCAGTTATAGGGATTTTAGAGCATTTTTCCAACAAAGGCTTCGAGGAACTAGTAATTCAACCCATAACCAAAGGAACATGAGAACCAACCAGAAAACAGATGTAAAACCCACAACACATCACTCTCTAGGAAATGGCAAGGCTAGGTAAATCCACTGTCGATCCAGGAAATCCTCCATGCCAAGGACATATTATAACCAAGAAATCACTTGCATATGCCATGCATGCCAAAACTAGGAAGGAAATCATACATGCAACTTAGTACCTGCAAGCAAAACCCAATGTAGTTGTTGATCTTAATGTCCTCTTGCACTTTCCTACTATTCTTTTGCCTTCTTGCTTCAAATCCCAAGTATGTCACACTCCAAGAGTGCTCTAAGAAAATTCCACATGTCCAAGAATATAAGAGAGAGAGAGAGAGAGAATAGAATGAGAGCTCCAAAACTGAACTCACAAAAAAAAACTACACACTGATCCTCAGAAGCCTTTTTTGTAATGAGACCTCTATTTTCTTTAATTTCTATTATTATTTTTTTCATTTTCCTCCTCACATATAACCTGTGACCTTCCACCTCCCTTTTCTCCTATTTTCCATTATTTTTGATAAATAAAATGTCAATAAATGCATCACGCTTTTACGATTTCCTTTTCCAATTTACATAGCCATTAATTAACCACAAGTGATCCCGATCACTATGTTTTTGGCCAACATTCAGCTTGGAATACGTGTCCCATGACTTTGGTTATTATTTTGCCTTTATTAACTTTATTACATGGATTTTTGACAAGAGTTGTTATACTAAATATGTGAAAATTTTCAACAAAATCGTTTAATCAAACCTTTATTAGTGAAAGGTTAATTTATTATCAAAACATCACTCATGAAAAGAAAAAAATTTAAACTAAATTTCCTTGACTGAAACTGAGAAATCCAAAATGTAAAAGAAAATCGAAATTCAAACCCCGCTCCCAACTAAACGCGGATCAACTTGCTTAGTTTCTCTAACAGTGAACAATAAAGATGTGCTCATTTTTTTGACTTCCTAAGGATCATGAAGAATCTCCAACTCAACTACTAATTAGTGATGCATTGTGGATGGAATTTAATGAAAAAGTTCGTAGTCACATGATTTACCCATTAAATATAAACATATTTTTTTTCACTCAAAAACATTTTAGGTTAAAAATATTAAACAAACTTTAAAATTAAAATTTCACAGGTGCTTCAAATTTGAAATTTCTACCTTAGATACGACCTCACTCATTTGGAATTTCTATGTTAGGTACAACCTCACTCATATGGATTAGTTGTTAACTTGCCTTTAATTTTAATATTGAATAATAAAAAATAAAAGTAAGTTTGTTTAAAAGTAAATATGCATCTTAATGTTGATTTGTAAGCTTCCTTCCAATTTCAAATGCTCTTTTTTGGGAATTTAATTGTTGAGAAGTAATTTTATTTTTTAATATTTGAAAATTGATAAATCTTATTTTAATTGTGATGGCGTAAATTTGCCTTATAATTGTGATTGTCTAAATTGGCCTTATAATTGTGATGAAAGAGATGTAGACTACATTCGTTATTCAACCTAACTTAATAAATTTGAAAATAAAATTTCAATTATAACATATTTTTATTAATTTTTATTTTATTTTTATTTTTATTATTTATTTATTTATATAAATTATTAATTAAATTAATCGAAATTTTAATAACCAAATTTTCATCACAAAAATGAAACTCAGAAGTGAGAAAATTGTAAAAAGGCGTAACTTGAGGGGGAAAATTTGTCCGGACAGCCATAAATGGAAAAAATCCAACAATTTTTTTATCAAAAAAATATGCCAGTAAAAGTGTTTGAAACATATATTTACAAAATTTTTGGTGGGAGAAAATATTGAAATCAGACGCGCGCGAGCCATAATCATCATAACAGATACTTTTTCATTTCCAGCTGTCCTTTTGATCACAATCGTCCATCTCCTCTCCTCATTTCATCTTTACCGTTGATTTAGCTCCGTCAGCCTTTAAATTGATAACCTCTTAAATTTTAGGAAACCATATTCTTTTATCACTTTTGATGCAAAGCAAGGATGGGAAGAGTAAGGGAGGTGTGGGTTTGAGCCTTTGTTTCTAGGTTTTGCTTCGGTTGGTAGCAAGCAAGGAGGTTTTGGGCTGACGACACATAGAGGTTGGGCGAAGCTTTAAATGGGGGTTTCTCTGTGAATCAGAAGGGTTTCACTTTGAGGGTCTTTCAAATTATGCGAATGCTCTTGTTGAGACTTGTGAGAGAAAGGCAGGACGAGATGGTGGGTTCGCACAGGCAGCACTAAGGTAAAATCTGAACTTGAGAATTTAGCATTAGGAGAAGTCATGGAGACACCTGAACAGGAACTTGAGAATTTAGCATTAGGAGAAGTCATGGAGACACCTGAACAGGTAGTAGTACGTTGAGCTCGTGGTAGGAAATTTTCTGTAGAAAGGATGCGTGAGGATTGGGGCAGAATGGGGAAAGGAGCTTAAAGAAATTCCTGTGGTAAAGATCCTCACTCGAGGATGGTTTATGCTAAAATTCAACAATGCGGAAGCTGTCAATTGGGTGTTAGGAAAAACATGGTGCATTGGTTCGACTCTGGTCTTAATGAAGAGGTGGAATCCCCTTTTTGACCCTAGTAGAGAAAATCTGACTTATGGTCCAGTTTGGGTGAGGCTTCCAGGATTGCCCCTCGAGTTTTGGTCAGACGATATCTTCAAAATCATCAGTGATAAGCTGGGATATTTCGTGGATGCCGACAGATCCTATGATGTTAGTGGAAGAATGATTGTTGCCAGAATCATGGTAAATTTGGATTCAAGTGAGGGTTTGAGTGCTGAGCTAAATTTGGTCTATGGGGATTACTCTTACATATAGATCCTGGATTACGAGGGGCTCCCTTGCAGGTGCCAAAACTGTCACAAGGTTAGTCATGTTCGGAGGGATTGTCCACTCTTTCTCACCAGGAGTGTAGGTGGTAAGATACAAAGAGAGGAGACTATCAGAAGGAATAAGGAGAAAACACCTAAAGGATCGGTGTGAAGGAATTAGGAGAAAATCCTTGAAGGATTGGTGCGGAAAAAGTCTTCTCTGGATAACTAGCAGGATGCGCCCTAGACCCATGCCCATGGAAGAATACAGGAGGTTGAGGATCAATGGGAATCATGCACCTGGGGGTGGGATCCAAAGGAGATCACCCCATCTTATGATGGGATGGAACATTATTGCAGATGAGTATTATCAGCGGCCTTTAAGGCCTGCAGGATGATATTAATGCCCGAAGACATCATTTTTCCTTGTGACTCTGTTTCTTCTGGTTTTTCTTAATTTTGGCTATGTATTAATGTATTGATGAACTCATCTGACCGAACATGGGAAGGCTTTACAAGCCCTTTTAATTAGTTTTGGCTATGTATTTATTTAATGTGAACCCATCTAACGGAACATGGGAAGGGCTTTCCAAGCCATTTTTATTTTCTTAAATGAAAATTTTGCCTGGGCATTTATGTACTGATGAACTCATTTGACAGAACATGGGAAGGGCTTGTAGAAGGGCGTGACAGAACATGGAAAGGGCTTTACAAGCCTGATATTTTGCCTTTTTGGATGGTTGGTTGTTTTTCAAAACAACCCTTTTTGGCATGCACCCTCTGTGCATATTAAAAATGTAATTTTCAGAAATTTGTAATGAAGATTCCGATTTTTAAAAATCACTTTCCAACCGTGCCTTCAATGGGATGGGAGAAGGGTCGGTAAAATTAGTAGCTCTTGTTGTTTGTCAACACCATTGTTCTGGTTTGCTACTCGGCTAATAAGTACGCTCAGAACAGAGAGTATCACAGGTTTTGGGTTATCATTTTAGTTCCTACTTTTGTTTATAGGTTGATTACAAGAGTTCTAGCACTAGGCTTTGCATTTGGAATGCTCGCAGACAATATATTTGGTGGTTATTTGTGTGGCTTATTTTCATCGCAGATCACAGAGGTCATATGAATTTATTTCTTCGGTGTCTATTTTTTCCTGGTTTTACTTCCTCTCCTTTATAAGAATTGGGAACAGATCAACAAAGAAAGAAATGCATATAACTAAATGAAACTGAATCAATTGCACATGTACAAATACACATATAAATTTATGTGGTAAAATCTTGACAGGTGTTAAAGACTTTGACTGATAAATTGGAAACTTTGTTAATCATGAATGATTCTCCTTAAATTACAAGTCTATCAGAGCGTCCTAATTTAGTTCGCTACATAACTACCTCTTCATTATAAAACCAATTGTCCAATAAATTTCATTAATTACAATTAATTGTCATATTTCAACATCCTTTCTGTTCTCATTGAACATATTTTCTTTTCCTATTGGCTTATTTAATTACCCGTGTCTTACTCTCAACGATGACTTTGGATAAGGTGTGGATTGGGCATGCGGTTTTCTCTATACATGCATGCAATTTGTTCATTCGATTAATGAAAATGAACATAACATATGATGTTGTTTCTTTCTATCTTTTAGCCTTTAGCAGAATTGGATCTTTATTCAATTTTCTTGGAATCTATTTTTTAAATTGTTGTGACTTCTTTATGAAATATAAACTTCGTTAGTTTAAAAGCATGGATTAATCGACTTGGTCAGTAGTTCATGACATTTTTTCGAGGTATTACTTTCAAAAATACCTATAATTAGGATGCTCCGGATTTTTGTAAAGTTTGATATTTTTGGTTTTAAATTTTGGAAGGTTTATGTGTTGGAAATTTACTAAAATAATGACGTTAAATTGATTGTTCAACTCGTTTTTGAGCCTCATTCACTTTTTGGCCCTTCTATATTCTTTAAATGTATTAGGATTCAGGAGTACTTAGCCTAAGCCTTACCTATGTAGAACTTGCCAAGCAAGCGATTTTGACTTCCTGAATTCCTTAGGATTTTGCTCATGTTCTATAATTACTCTTTATTAGGAAGCTGCACCTTTTAATCCTGATGATAGTAACATCGCCCCTCATTTTTTTTAAGTGATTTGCATATGCTAATCTTCACCGTCACTCATTCTTTGTAAGTGATTTGGATATCCTGATCTTTTAAAGTAATTATTAGGTTTGTTGGAATTTCTAAGAATTCTGGAACAAACAATAGAGAGAATAATACTCTCCTATTTAACACAGAGAATAAAAAAAAATTCTCCACTGGAGATAGAGTTTTGCACTTGAAAAACTATTTCATTAACTTAAAAAAAAAACTGTTACAAAATCTTCTCTGACTGAGGGAATACAAAATGTTGGACTGCTTCTAAACACAGTGCCAAACAGACTTCACTGTCTCACAAAAATTACACACTCTGTCTCTCTGTCTAAAAACAAAAATATTGTCTCAGTTTTACAACACTGTTGTGTTACAAAAAAATACACTGCAGTTGTGTATTTCTCTTTTTCACACTCTGTTGTGCTTTTCAAAATAAAAACATAATGCACTATCTATTACAAAGCCTTCGGGCTCTTTTTCATTTATATGCCACAGCACATTTCACAATATAAAAACTACATTAAAATAAAACTAAACTAAAGGACTTTAAAACATATAACACCCTTTCGGGCCCACCAATACAATAGCGCGCATATGTTATATTAAAAACATAACATTGCAAAGGTTTAAAACCTTGCGCGATAATAAAACAAAACATTAATAAAAAACCTTTGTAAAACTTCAACCTCCATCGCATGATAAGCTCTGGACTTCAAAGTCGATTCAATCAAAACACAATGGGTGATTTCGCATCACAAAATGATATGACGTCACCCAAGGTTTTGGACGCGCGATGAAATATAGAATTAAGTCCATATTTCCATATCACGTCTGCTAGAAGGTTGCTGACGTGAGTAGCGTTTGTAATGCGAAAACCAAATATGAAATCCAGTTCATAAAATGACATCGGGTCTGTGACATAACTTTGCAAATGGTTCAAACCGAAACTTCCGATTCTGATTGAAGGAATGGACGCAATGACCAAAATTAACTCCACCATATAACACACATCAGGTCCGGTTCCTTTCACTATACGATCGGGCCATAACAAAAAAAAGTTCCATCGGCGATATAACAATCGGGCCATCGGAACATAATAAAAGGGCTATGGTTCATATGTGAACGTTCCGATTGCGATGATCGCATCGGAACATCGCCACATCAACAAGACACTTGTGGGGACCACTGGGTTCTAAAAAAAACACCCGCATTGTTTCAAAACAACAACAAAAAAACGCTTTGTTTACTGTGTTTCTTTTAAAATAAAAAGTACTTTGTTTTACCAAAAACAGAGACTATCCCCGAATAACAAAAAAAATACTTTGTTTTTCAAATACAGAGAACTGTTCTGCGAAATGGAAAGCGTTGTTTCCAAATGCAAAGGACTGGCGCCGAAACTGAAATTGACTGTTCAACAATTTTGGTAAGCGGCTGGAGGACAAAAACCTGGTGATTAAAAATGGAAAGCGGCTCTGCACAGGGACAATTGAATTTCAACACTCCCCCTTACTTTCAACTGCTGGGTTATCAGTCATACCCAGACATTTTCTCAAAAATTAAAAACTCTTCTGCCCCAATGGCTTGGTCAGAATGTCTACAAACTGCTCCTGAGTTCTGCAGTGTTCCAAAACAATTTCTCCATTGTTTACCAATTCCCTGATGTAATGAAACTTTGTGTTAATGTGTTTCGTTCTCTTGTGAAACATAGAATTCTTAGATAATGCAATAGCTGAGCTATTGTCACAAAAAAATCACAGTTCCTTTTGCTTGCTCTTGGCACAAACTTCTTAGCATCCTCCTCATCCAAATTTCTTGACACGCTGCTGCTGTAGCTACCACATATTCTACCTCTGCTGTAGACAACACTAACAGATCGTTTTTAGAAGCCCGGAAAATGCCCCCGAACCCATGTGAAACATAACCAAAAGTGTCTTTCTCGATCATCTACACTTCAAACCCAATCACCGTTAGTGTATCCAATTAAATCTAAACATTCTAAAGATATAAAATACCAAACCTTTTAGTACCTTTAACATACTGCATCCTTTTTGTTGTCTCCGCCAATGTGCTTCCTTTGGTCTCTCCATGAATCTAGAAATAAAACTAAGAGCATGCATTATGTCGGGCCTAGTTGTAGTCAAATACATGAGGCTACCAACTATGCTCTTGTACAAGCTAGGATCAAAATCCTTGTTGCTGTCCTCTCTGCTGAGTTTCAATCCCATCACTATGGGAGTGATCGCTACTTTGCTCTCCTGCATATTAAATATTTCGAGCACTTCATTAACATATTTTTCCTATGAGATAAAAATCCCATTTTCATCTTGTTCTACTTCTATTCCTAAGAAGTATTTCAACAAACCCATGTCAGTCATTTCAAATTCTTCTTTCATGACTATTTTAAAATTTTCAATAAGGTAATCATCATTACCTGTGAAAATAACATCATCAACATATAAAACTACAATCAACATTTTTCCATCTTTTTCCTTGATGTAGAGGGTGGGTTCTCCCTCACACTTTTCAAATCCATTTTCCAGTAGATAGGAATCTATCCTACTGTACCATGCTCTTGGCGCTTGCTTCAGCCCATAAAGAGCTTTCTTCAATTTGCACACTTTGTGCTCTTGGCCTTTCTTCTCATAGCCGAGAGGTTGTTCAATGTAAACCTCTTCCATTAACACTCCATTTAGGAATGCTCACTTCACGTCCATTTGGTAAACTTTCCACTTGTTTTGTGCTGCTATGGACAACACTGCTCTCACGGTTTCCATTCTAGCAACCGGTGCAAAAGTTTCCTCATAATCTATCCCATGCTTTTGCTTATACCCTTTGACAACAAGTCTTGCCTTGTGTCTCTCTATTTTTCCTTCAGCATTACTCTTGGTCTTGTAGACCCATTTAACTCCAATGACATCTTTACCTTTTGGGAGTTCAACCAAATCCCATGTATTGTTTCTGTCTATGGCATTAATCTCCTCATCCATAGATTCTATCCATTTTCTATCCTTAATAGCTTCTTCGAAATGAATAGGGTCATCAACATGACAATATAAAGCAAACAAAGAGTTCATACCTTCATTTTCTGCCTCTTGGTCATAAATGTCATTTAAATTTATGAACTTCTTACCTCTTTCATTTGGTGTACAAGTGCTTGAAGAAGCACTTGAATTTCCTCCTTGTGGTGTGCTTGGAGAAGCACTTTCATTTCTCCTCAAAGGTGTCTCTTGCTGCCCTTGTGTTGGTGATACTGTTTGGGGATGTATTTCAGCCAACTCGTCATCATTTTCATCATGAGATAAACAATGTTTAACATTCACTGTTTTCTCTATGCTTCCATCCCAAGCTTCCTCCTCAATAAACTGAACATCTCTGCTCACAATAAACTTCTTGGTGGATGGGTTATACAACCTATAAGCCTTGGATTCCTCACTGTATCCAATGAAAATACATTTCTCCCCCTTGCTTTCCAACTTCTTCCTTAGCTGATCTGGAATGTGTGCATAAGCCACACATCCAAAAACTTTCATGTGTGTGACACCTTGCTTTGTGCCACTCCATGCCTCTTCCGGCACTTTGTTCATAACTGCTTTTGTAGGGCACCTATTCAAAATGTATGCTGCACAATGTACAGCTTCAGCCCAATAATCATTAGGCAAATGCTTTTCCTTTAACATACTCCTTACCATGTCCATTATGGTTCTATTCTTCCTTTCAGCTACTCCATTTTGCTGCGGAGTATATCTAGTTGTAAACTGCTTATGAATACCATTTTCTCTACAAAAATGTAGAAAATATTTAGAGATATACTCACCTTCTCTATCATTCCTTAGGACTTTGATGTGCAGCCCACTTTGGTTCTCAACAAGTGCTTTGAAATTGCAAAATATTTCAAACACTTCACTTTTGTTTTTCAAAAAGTAAACCCAAGTTTTTCTTGTAAAATCATCTATGAATGTTAACATATAGTGGCTGCTAGCAAGTGATGGAGTTTGCATCGGTCCACATAAATCTGAGTGGACAATCTCTAAGGGTGCTTTTGCCCTTATGTTTTTCCCTGAAGGAAAACTTTCTCTGTGTTGTTTCTCCAAGATACAACCTTCACAAAGGCTGTCCGGTTTCTCAATCAATGGAAAACCTCTTACCATTCCTTTTCTATTCAACAAGTTAAGACCTCCAAAGTTGAGATGCCCAAATCTCAAGTGCCACAACCAATTGTCATCTTTTGGTTCACTTTGGAAAGCCTCTTGTGTCACTGCTGCTATCTCTTCTCCATTTTTCAAATCTGCTCTCATCCTGAGAGAGAACATCCCGTTCTTTGTCATCTTCACTTCAGCAATACATTTTTTTCTAGGTGGTTTATCCAATGATGGTGCAAAAATCATCCTCAAAGAAAACATTGTACCCCTTTTGAACAAGCTGTCCAATACTGAAGAGGTTAAATTTCATTCCAGGAACATAATACACATCTGCTATGGATTTATTTTCTCCTTTTCTTCTTAAGACATTTACATCTCCTTTTCCCATAACGGAAACTTTACTATATGTTCCTAATGTGACTTGTGATTTCACATTCTCATCTAACATAGAAAACATGGCTATGTTTCCTGTCATATGGTTACCGGAGTCTAGAAACCATAAATCTTCACTCTTTTCCTCAGCCATATTACAAGCTAAAAACAATTTATCTTGGCTGATATTTTCTCTAATAAAAATTGCATTTGTTCTATTACCCATATCATGCTACTTCTTTCTACATTCATTTGCATAATGCCCATATTTTTTACAATAGTGACATTGGACATTGGATTTATCATACCTTTGTTCTTGAGCATGTTGCTTACCACTTTGCTGGCTGATTTGGATTGCTGCCCCTTCCTTGAGCATTTGCTGGACTGTTTCTTCCACCTCGGTTTTGGCTTCTGCCTCTTCCTCTCTTGTTTCTTCTGCCTTACCCTCTTCCTCTTCCAAAGAACATCTGGGTCTTAAAGGCATGCTCTAGAGATGAGTTTTCATTTCTACCCAATCTCTGCTCATGTGTCATCAGTGATGCATGTAGCTCATCAACTGAAAAGTTTGTGAAATCCTTAGTCTCTTCTATGGTGGTAACAATCACATCAAACTTTGAGGGTAGACTCCTCAATAGTTTCTCCACAATCCTTCTCTCTTCAAGAGTCTCTCCATGAGACCTTATCTATGTGACCATTCCAATCACATGTGTGAAGAATGAGTCAATGTTATCTGACTCCTCCATGCAGAGAGTCTCAAAGTCTCTCCTCAGCAACTGTAGTTTTGCTGTCTTCACTTTCTCCATGCCTTGATAGGCTGTCTTGAGAGTTTTCCATGCTTCTTTGGATCTCTTAGTTGCTGCTATCCTTGGAAACACACTCTCATGCACTGCTTGATACAAAAATTAGAGGGCTCTAGAATCCTTCTTCTTATTGCTCTTTAACAGTTCCTTCTCTGCCTGAGTTAAATCATCAAACTCATTTTAATTTGTTGGCTCTTCAAAGCCATCCTCAATAAGTTCTCATAAGTCTTGGGAAGAAAACAGGGCTGTCATGGTTATTGCCCAGTAGTCATAGTTTTCCCCATTAAATTGTGGGAGCTAAGTATTACCAATACCCATGCTAGTGCTGGCTCCAGCCATTCTTGCACTCTTAACTATGCTTCAAAATACTTGACTGTGTTTTTAAAACAACTGATTGTCTTCAACAGTAACACAAAAAAATGACTTGAGAAATACCTTGGATTCTTCTTGACTGAGTCTTCACTCTGCTGGAGAAGCTACTGCAACAAAAAAAAAATCCTTCAGCTTCTTTGCCACCTTTAAAGAGCCTGGAGTAGCTCCGATACCATGTTGAAATTTCCGAGAATTCAAGAACAATATGGAGAGAAAATAATACTCTTCTCTTTAACACAGAGAATACAATTTCTTCACTAGAGACAAAGTTTTTCACTTGAAAAACTATTTCATTAACTTAAAAAAAAAACTGTTACAAAATCTCCTCTGACTGAGGGAATACAAAATGTTGAACTGCTTCTAAACACAGTGCAAAACAGACTTCACTGTCTCACAAAAAATACTCTATCTCTCTGTCTAAAAACAAAAACACTGTCTCTATTTTACAACACTGCTGTGTTTTTCTCTATTTCACACTCTGCTGTGCTTTTACAAACAATGATATTACTCTAATAGCCTCTCGGGCTTTTTACATTTTATATGCCACGCATATAACATAAAAAATTACAAACTATATTAAAAACTTAAAACAACATCTATTTAAAATTTGTCGGGGGCCCACGCTTTAAATTACACAAATGTTTTAATATATGTTTGAAACATATATAAAACATATACCCGTTGCATTGCGCGATGTTTAAAACATAAAAAAATCATTAATAAAAACTTTAACATAAACCTTTCTTCGCGCGATAAAACAAAACATAACTCCTGACTTCAAAGACGCATTCAACCCATCAAAGGAATTCATTTTGCATTACAAACCTTGGGATGCCGACGTACTTGTGCGCGCAATGGATTATAATCCAAGCATAAATCCTCATCGCATCCGTTGGTATGGGTTGTCGACGCAAGCACAAAATTTAATGTGAAACCAATTGTTCAATCCTCTTTATAATGTGCATCGGTCCACCATAATCAAACAAATGGGCCAAACAAAAGTTCCGCCTCCGATGGAGAAACGATTGCTGATGAACCAATTTAACTCCGCCATATAAAAGATTGGGTTTGACTTATATCATTGCAAACGGGCCATACAAAAATCTCCGATGCCGATTATAAGCGGACCTGCGATGAGGTTTAACTTCGTTACATAAAATGGATCAAGTCCGTCATTCACATATTAATTAGGCCAAAAAAAAAATGCTCTCGATGCGATATAACAATTGGGCCATCGGAACATAATAAAAGGGTTGTGGTTCATATGTGAACGTTCCGATTGTGATGAACGCATCAGAACTCACCACATCAACAAGACACTGTGGGGACCGCTGGGGTTTAAAATAAAAACGCCCGCGTTCACATGAAAATCAAAATGATTTTGTTCTTCAATAAAAGATCTGTTTCTATTTTACCACTCTGTTTTGAAATACAAAGTACTGCAGGAAAAAAAAATGAACTGACTGTTCATAGAATTAGAAAGCGGCCTTGTGTGTAGGCTTTTAAACAATTACAACAAGCGGCTCTGAGTACATAAACCTGGAGAAAGAAAATGGAAAGCGGCTCTGCACAAGGACAGTTGAAAGTAACATTTCAACATAGCCTCTGTCCAGATCGCCATATTTTCTCCGAAGTATGCTAATTGGAAATGGTGCATGGATATAGTCATCCAGATGACAAATTTGGAGGCGCCTATTCTCCATGTGTTTTACGGAGTCAAACCATGTGATGTCAGGTATACGGGAAAAGATGATAAGGGACCATATGCTCAATCACTCCATGCCCATGAGGAGAAAGTACGATATGACTTACAAACTATTCAGGCTTGGAGAGACGCTCTGTTCCATGTTTCACATATAAGCATTTTGGAGCTGGAGGCGTGTGATGGGTGAGCATTTCCCACTATTCGAATCCTTAATAGTTTTGACAGGGTTTCTGACCCTTGTTGCTTACATATATAAAGACGTTTTTGACTGCTTATTTTACACTCTGGTTGAATATTTAGGGGCGAGGAGCTGTTGCGTAAAATTGTGGAAAGTGTGTTTAAAGCCTGTCCTCCTCGCGATTACCATGTTTTCATAAGTCATAGGGGTCCAAACACGAAGGAGGAATTCACCAAGCCTCTCTACGATCACCTTGTTTCCTGTGGATTACGAGTCTTTCTGGATAAGCCTGAATTGGTGGAGGGACTCAAGATTGAAACTCAAACAGAGTTGGCTATTCAATTTGCATTTGTGAATATCATTATATTTTCTCCCAGATTTTTTTTCAGAAGAAAAAACAACTAGTTTATATTTTTTCCCAGCACATTTTTCATTTGTAATTCGATTCAACAATACATCATAGTCCTTCAAAATTATGTTCCTTCCTGTTACATTTTGCCTTTTAAATCCAGTAAAGACTCAGTCCAAAAGGAACTGTGATACCAAAAATAGCATAGTCATAATCATTATAAAACAGAAATTCATTCCAAAAGTTCATGTTTATGTTCTTCTCGGCTAAAATCAAGATTTTCGTTGGCCACTATAATCTTCAGCCATCATACCATTCTCCCAGGGGAAAGTGATTGGGGTAGCTTGTAATTATTATCATCATGGGGAGTCCTATTCAGTCTCCTGCTATAGTTAAAAACCTGGACTTATACAAAAAGACCTTTCCCCAGAGAGAGATTCCAAAATCCATCTCAAAACCTGCAAAAAACCAAATGATTAGAGAAATTTGGCAGTACCTTTGGCTCCTTGTCCATTGGCTTCATTTAGCTCATAGTGCATCTCGCCAAATCTCCTGGACAACCCCATCTTTGTTAATTTATCTGCCTCATATTTCTTTTCTCCATAGATGTGAGTAAAAGAAATGGAGTTGAACTTGCATTGCAACACCTTAATCCTATCCATCCAACCCTCTAGATAACTTGGATTTAGCTAAGTATCTTTATTGAGATATGCAATAAGGACCTACAAGTCCCCATATATAGAAAGAGATTTAATGTAGAGATGTTGAGAAAACCACATAAGACCCCAAAGAGCTAGAGTCTCTGCTTGCATATTGGTGTCATGGCCACCGATCCAATGGATTTTGTAATGGCAAGAAGGGGAGAGAATCAACCATGCACCACAACCACATATATAGTTTTTAGCTGCCCCATCAAAAAATCTAGCTGGGTAGTGGATTTCGTGTGGGCGATTCTCAGGGAAAGATCCCTAGGGATTTTCTGTTTTACCTTCATATTCCCCCAGTATTAAATAATTTGATTGCTGACCATGACCAGATTGCTTTCTTTCCCATCAAAGAGCCACCTGTTTCTGCTATTCCACATGCACCAGTGGTGTATGATGGGGACCTTCCTAAAGGATTTCCCATGCCCTCCCCACCAGGCATAACATTCCTCTACACTATTGAATGTGGAGAGGTCAAAATTCAGAATTTTGCATATCAATTGTAAGACACTCCTTGCAAAATGACAGTCATAAAATAGATTTTTATTATTTTCGTTTGCATTCATGCAGTGATGACATATCCCAGGCCCATTTAAGCCTCTTTTCTGCAAATTGTTCCATGTTAGATTTTTTTCTTTCCAAACCAGCCAGTAAAACATGACTATCTTAGATTGAAATTTTAGTTTCCAAAGACCCTGAAACCAACAAACCAGTAGTGTTCCTTCCTTCTTCTTCATCATGTCTTTGTAAATTTCACTAATCACTATTTGACCTTTGTGTAACCTTCCTCTCCACTTGACCCTATCCCCTCTTCTTGATTTGATCATTCCCATGCCTCTTAATCTTTCACAATATAAATTCCATTCTTTTTCTAAGGAGTCTGAAATCACCAATTTACCAGCGAAGAGCCATTGTGGTGTATCTTCTTACCATACAAAGATCCGACTTAAGAAAAAAATACCTTTCTGATGAAGGAGAGAGATTAGCTCCCTACTAACTTTGATGCCTCTCTTTTTATTTCCAAGGCCTGGGTCACCAATGAGAATCCAACATCCATTTCCAAAGCTCCACCTTAGGTTGTCCTTAAAGATATGCCAAATTTTGACGAAACCGGACTATATAGGCGATCCCTTCTTCTGCTGATTACATTCCTTTAAATACAGATCCTCCATAGATTTATTCTTTAAATATTTAAAGTCCATAATATCCTTCCACACCCCCGATGTGTTAATGCTTCTCCAGAGAGACTTCATCATCAGAGCCTTACCGAAAATGAACAGATCCATCACCCCCCAGCCACCTAAATCTTTTGGCCTTACTATCAGATCCCAATTTTCCGAGTGATATGAGCCCTTTCCCAACCCTCTGTTCCAAATAAAGTCCACCATGATGCTACGGATGTTGTTGATTATCCTCGACGAAATATTATACAAGTGTGCCTAGTAAACAGAGAGCTATTGTAGAACTACCTGAGTTAGGATGAGCCTACCTCCCCTTGTCATCCATTTACTTGCCCACACATTAATTATTTTCTTGTATCTCCCCAACAACCATGACCAATTAGAAACGAGATATCTGGTAGCTTTCATGTGGAAGCCCAAGTAAATAATGCCTTCATCTAGGTGGGCTAAATGGAAATCGAACATGTTACCAATATACTCCATAGTTTCAATATTGCCCTCCGAGTGGTATATGCAGGTTTTTCCACTATTTTTCTCCATTCCAGATGTGGTACAAAACATCCTGAAAATATTATATAAAACCAACCAAGCACTTTTGATCGGAAGACCAAAAACAATTATATCATCAACGAAAAAATTGTGAGAGATGTCTCTCTATCTGGTAATATGTATGCCTCTAAAATCACCCAGATCAACAACATGTTTAATGTTTAGGCTAAAAGCATCGATAAAAAGAATGAAGAGTAGGGGAGAAAGGGAACATCCCTGTCCGAGGCCCCTCCCGGGGCAGAAAAAGTTTGTTGCCAATCCATTTATAATGACAGCCATCGAAGAGGAGTTGACATAGCCCAGGATCTAGTTAATCGACCCATTTGCCATCATAATCTTGTGAAGGATCAGTCTTTAAAAATCCCAATCAATTCTATCATAAGCTTTACTCAAGTCAACTTTCATCACACCGGCTTTTATATTTTGTGTTTTAACTGAATGCATGATCTCTTATGTAATAGAAATTGCGTCATGAATGCTCCTACCCAGCAAGAATCCTGATTGTTCAGGGGATATATAGCACTTAAGGACTTCTTTTAACCTTTCTGTTATAATTTTTGAAACAATCTTGTACAAAGTGTTGCACAAAGATATAGGGCAATAATCTTTGAAAGTCTTGGAATCCTTCTTCTTAGGAATAAGGGCCAAAAAATTAGAGTTTATGCCACCTAAAAAATTTCTAGTTCTCCTGACTTCCTCCGCCATTTCAGTGATGTCATTAATGAAGATGTCCAAAAAATGTATGAAAAAATCCGGGGTCCAGCCATCCGGCCCTAGGCTTTTTTCAGCTGCGAAAGATTTCAAAACCTGTTCAATTTCTTCTTTTCTCATTGGTCTTAGAAAAGAGAAATTTTCCCCATCTCCAAACATTCTCAGAAAAATTTCCAGTACTTTTAGTTGTTCTGCGAAAACATTCTCCTCCCTGCCTTTAAATAGGTTTTCATAGAAAGCCATAGCTTCAGTTTGAAAATCCCTCGTGGAATGTAAAATAGATCCATTGGCCTCAATCTTCCAGATTGTGTTGACTTTCTTCCTTCCATTTGTGTATTTGTGAAAGAAGCTGGTATTATTGTCCTCCTCCTTAAGCCAAATTTCTTGGCTTTTCAATCTCCAATATTGTTCTTGAAATAATAATATTGTCCGCCTCTCCGATTCAATTAATTTTAGTCGAGACCAGAGATTAGGAGATGAGTCTCCCTCTTCAATATTTATAAGAATCTTTGATGTCTCAGCAGTTATTAGCTTCAACTCCTTTACCATGCGATCTTTCTGTGCCTTCTCCAATTTCTTGACTTTGAATTTCAAATTGCACAACGCAATTGTTATAAATTCCATCACTGAAGTACCTTCCTCTCTGTGAGCCTCTTTGAAATGATTTCTGACCAGAATGTTAAAAGACCCATTTTCTAACCAGGCCCAGTTAAATTTAAAACGAAATCCACCTTTAAAATTATCAAACATCCATTCAAAAGATACCAGGTGATGATCAGAGATCATCACATCCTCTGCCTGAACCTCAAGATTCCCCATCTGCGATAGAAGAGAAGATTGCACAAGAACTCTGTCGATTCGTTTCCCAATGAACTCATCACCCGAGCACCCATTAAACCAAGTTGGGCCTTCTCTCTCCAGGGATAAATCCACCAGATTGGATCTTTTGATCAAAGAGTGCATAAAATTCTCCATAGGGTCCCTTCTACCATGCTTACCCCACGTCTCTCTCTCCCGAAGAGTACAGTTAAAATCTCCCGCAATGATGGATCTGTCATGTAGAATAAATCCACATACCTCCATCCTTCTCCAAAAACTAGGTCTATCTCGATAAGGAGCATACAGGTTGATAAGGTGAATCCTTCGGCTGAAACCCCTGAAGAAACCCATTATGATAATTCCCCCAAAGAACCTAAAAGCTTTCAAAGAAACCAGGCGAGGATCCCACATAACAGCCAATTCACCCGACTGGCCCACCACGTTAGTGACAACAAAGTGCCAATCTGGACACAAGGAATGACAGAACATTCAGGTTCTATCATCCAAGTCATTGATTCTTGAAGGAAAATAAAATCAGTTTTTAAAATAAAAATGAAATTCCGAAGAGATACAAGCTTCTTCCTTCCCCCCACCCCTCTTATATTAAGAGAGCACAAGATCATGGATGAACATATGGGGAGGGGGCCAATGCTCTAAGGACCCGATCGAGGGTGAGGGTGACGGGGGCATCGCGGAAATTTCTATGGGGGAGGGACATGTCCAAAGCCAAGGAGGGTTTGCACCTACCTCTAGGCCTTCCTTTCCCTTTTCGAATAGTTACATTCGAGATTGAAGATGGACTTATGGACAAGACAGGAGACGAATGAAAGCCAATATCAATAGGCAAAGGGACAATTTAAGCTTCTGAATTCTGAAGGATGAATTCCAAATCGCTGCTAATCGAGTTTATGGGGGATAGAGGGGCAGTCCCACCCATATCAGATGGCCGAAGTAATGGTGGAGAGCCTGTTTCTGGTTGTCCCTCCATGGATGGCGAGCCTGGGGAGACAGGCAAGAGGAGCTTGACATGAGGGTCTTCCTTGGAAATAGGATTTAAATTTATAGTGGATACAATAGAGTTGACAGAAGGATTCCCACCCCCTTGCAAATTATGATCATCGAGACCTGCCAGTGAAACAGGTATCACCGCCTTATCTAATGATATATGGGTTAATTCCCTAACCCCCTCTGACAACCACTTGACAACGATTTTCGTTCAAAAGCATAAAGAGAATCTATACCAGGGGATAAAGTGACAGGTAAAGACTTACCTAGAGCATATGAGGAGTTTGACTGAAATGATTTATCATGGCGTGCATCCTGCTTTGTCGGTCCCCTCGACGACCCTGGAGAATTTTTTTTATTAAAGTCCTCCAAAATTTTTTTTCATTCTCGCACAAGATAACCAATCCCGTGGCACAAGTGACACCTGCAAGGCATCTACCAATATTCGAGAGAATTTCGATGCATTATGCCTTCCCATTCCAAATCAATCTCCGCAGGAAGTCCCCCAGAATATGACACTTCTACTAATAACCATGCCATTCTTTTGTCATATTCCCCCGTGCACTTCGAATAGAAAAACCTACAAGACTCGATGCTATCCCCAATCGCCGATAGGACGTTGACAATCCAGGATTCTAGAGGTAATCCATCCATCTTTACCCAAGCGAGATGATGTCAAGACACGTTGCAAATAGGATAGAATCCAACGTGCCATCGGTGGGGAGCCAGGAAGCAACACCCATTTACCCAAGTTCGCCTAAAAACTTCCCCAACATCTTTAGCTTTTATAAAATGGAAGTTGTACCAGCCTCCCTGCAACTTGCTCACCAATGGACGATACCCAAGTAACTTGTTCCATGCTTCCATCAGCCATGGAAGGAACTCAACCTTGCATAATCTTTCAAATTGACACTGACCCACCAAAGCACAGTTCAGTAAGATCTCCGTGCAATCCCACATCACATCTCTGCCGAAGTTGAGAATCATGCGGCCTTGTTTCTACTTGAAAGGTTTATCAGAGTCAAACGGCTTGGATCGCAGATCAGAGCTGGGAGGGTTAATAGGTGAAACACCAAGCAATTCCCATTGAGAAAAGTTCAATTGAGAGTCTATGCAATGGGATGACGAGCCAGGATGAGGTGCCAGATAGCCTTTAGAAGTATCACCTTTCTCTGCCACCTCAATCTCATGCAAGAAGGCTTCGTCAAATTCCCCTCCCTCGAATTCCACTAAATTTTTCGATAGGCCTACCATAATTGATGGGCTTTAAGTGATGCTAGGTAAAAAGGTTAAACATAGATACATCAGGATGATTCAATTTAAAATGGATTAATATCGAATTCTCGATCCCATAAAAATCTCCCAGCAAGGACGGGAGTTTTTCTTCGAGATAAATGCTGTCAGAAAAAAGGACTTTAATCCCCATCAACCTTCACAGGGCAATCCCGAGTGCACCAGCTCCCGAACCTTATAAATGAAAATTTAAGAAAACCCAAGTAGAAGGGACGACAGTCACGATCAGACAACTTTCCGCCAACTTAGTCAAGAGGTCCAGGTACCCGCTCGGGAAATTTGAATAAACCAGTAACTTGAAGAAATTACAGCTCACCAAAAAAACCAGGTATTTTTTTCCATGGGAGAGCCCCGAAGAAGATAATCCTGGCCCAAAAATGAAAAGAGAAGATCAGTCCTGTCAAGCCTCAGAAATGATCGTTATACCAATCCCGGTGGACAACAGCAGCAGATACACCCTTCACTGTTCCACCAGCTGTTACAAAATTGAGCTTGGCGACACTTCCAAGGCTTACTACAACAACAGATTGACGAGTAAAAAGAGCATAGACAATTAACCAGAGAGTCTCAAACCTTTAGTTCCTCACCACGACCAAAATAGCCCTGGAAGAACAAAAGTCATGAAACATGGTATTGTTGGAGTCTTGGCTTTAGCCACATAAACCCTTTCATGTTGTGGTTGTAGAGGAGGCGTGTCCACCCTACGATGAAGTCCCACTTTCATAGAGCTGCATCATAGCCCTCAGTTGCAATGCATCCCACTCTACATCACTCGGCCACTACTACCAAGCCAATCTTGCCAATATTGCAAGTTACCCAGTTGATGAAATCCCTAACCCCCATGATCCCTATCTATTTCTCTGACTTCCCTACTAAGAAGAACTACTATTCACTTCCCTATGAATGCTTGCAACTCTCATTAAACTATAGATTGTTGAAGGAAATGTCGAAAAATATGTTCCAGTGATGGAGGATTTTGCAAGTTGAATTCTTGAGATTTACTCGTAATCATTGTTTACCACAAATTTCAGTTGACCGACAGACTTTCAGTGGGAAGAATTCATTTCAAACTTGGAAGAGGCTGGGTCCAACCCTTGCAATCTATCTCAACGATTTCTTCCTTCTCACTTGGCGGGGAACTATGGCGATGAATGGCCCTTCAGTGCCACACAAGGCTCTACATCGGTTGGCTTCATTCTGTGACTATGCTGAGCAGCCACATTGTTGGCTGACCTCAATGTCGGCCATATCACCGGCTTCCATGACTGTTTTTTTTCTGCAATGGTTCATGTGCCAGGGCTCATCGCATAATCTTCTTGGTGCATGGATGAGCTCTACCTAATCACAAAGTTTGCGAATACCATTTTACCGGTTTTCTATGAAGTGAATCCTTCCGATCTGGAAAGAGTTTACATTGAATCCCTGGTCAAACACCAACATAAATGACACAACAGAGAGGTTGTTCAGAAATGGAGAGATGCTCTTGCCCATGTCCCAAAATTAGATGATTTCATGCTGCCCGGGTAAGAATTCTGATCATCTTTTCCCAGATCCTTGTGTCATATAACTTCCAGGTATCTAGTAACCACAGAGCGAAATTAATTATTAATTTTGTTATGCATTCGATAGGCATAAATTACTTTACTCCATACCAGTTGGATAACTGAATATGCAATGGAATTAGTTCATTGAGCCCAAAAGCTTATTCTAATATTTGGAGGGTAATGTGTGACATCTGACGTGTTTGATATTTTAAATAGAAAATCAATGTTGGTTATACTAATAAAATAATAAAAATGTAGGTTAAGTTAATTTCTTATATGATGTATAAAGAAATTAAAACTAAAAAAAATCTTAAAAGAAAATATTTTAATGTTGCATATAATAAAAATATTTAATGTGGGTGATTAATATAATGTTTTTAAAAATAGAAAATCAATATTCACCATAATAATAAAAGAAAATAAAAATAAATATGCTATTCATGTTGAGTTAGTGTTCCATATGATGTAATATAATTTTATATAAAAAAAATGTTAAAAGAATATAGTTTAATGTTGCCATATAATAAAAATATTCAATGTGTGTGTTCATTATAGTATTTTCTAAATAGAAAAGCAATGTCCATAATAATAATAATAATAATAATAAACAAAAAAAATATGTTATCCATGTTGAAATAGTTTTCCATATGATGTATTATAATATTATGTAAAGAAATTATAAGTAAAAAAAATGTTAAAAGAAAATATTTTAATGTTACATATAATACAAATATTCAATGTGGGTGATCAATATAATATTTTAATATCAATTAATATTAATGTATATTTAAAAATATATTAATAACAAAAAAACACAATTTTAATGTGCACAGATAAAATAACAAAAAACACAATTTTAATGTGGATTGATAAAATATCTAGATGAGATGTTATGTAAAATATTTTAAAGAAAAAAGAAATCTTTGCACATGATAAATAAAGTAGTTAAAGAAAATTATATACATAGCTATTGAAAAATGAAAATTTTTATGGTTAAAACTGTTTGGTTTTTAGATATATGGTTTTTTTTTAAATGTAACAAAGATTTTTTGGACTTACAAATCTACTTTATGTACTTTGTATAGTATTCAAAAATCCAACTTAAAATATGAAAAAGTACACATTGTATTTTACAATCTCAAAAAAAAATTAAGCATGAAATTTTTTGAATTAATACTTAAATATATCTAGGTTGTACCTTTCGATCCTTATAAATGTTGTTTCCAATGTTAAGACAGTAAATATTAAATAATGTTTTCAATATGAAATATTAAAATATTTAAAATAGATATATGTTCCATCCTATAAATGTTGCTTTCAATTTGTCAAAATAATAACTACGTATCACTCGATTAAGTGTTTCTCACAGTCTATTAAATTATTTTACTTTTAACTGAATATTTAGGAAAGGAGGAGCTCATGGATAAGATTGTGCAAAGCGTGTTGAAATATATTCCAAAACCATCGGAAATCATGCAAAGTTTCGAAGAGAAAAGAGCGGTGAAAATCACTGTTCTAAGCGAAGATGTTTCAAAACAATGCGCAGTCGTCCAGAGGGAGACCGTGGAAGACTGTTATATTGGACTGGCGGAAAAATTAGAAGATTTTGAAAAGGCAGTGCTATCGTAGCAAAACGAGGAGCCTATGGAGGCCAAGGCTGTGGGAATTTTGGGTGGGGTCAAACTTGGGAAAACAACGTTGGTTAAAGAAATTTCAAGTGTAAGCTATCAAATTACAAAGAATCCTTCTCTTTGTTTAATGTGAGAGAACGTGCTCTAAAATATTTGCAAAGTAAGGTCATTGAGGATTTGAAACATAGTTCCAATTTTGGGATTGAGAGTGTCGAAGAAGGTTTAGAGATTGTAATCAGAAATCGGATTTTCCACGGTATCATAGAAGACTTGTCGACGTTTCGAATCCCAACGGGGATCCATCTTCAGGACGAGAAAGAATGAATGAAAAATTGAGAGAAGAAAGCAAGAGGAACAAGGTATAAATAGTGAGGAAAAAATGAGTGAGGAACCGACAGCAACCTAAACTAAAAACAAATATTATTTAAAAAAAAATTAATTCTAAAACTCTACTTTCTAAAAAAAAAAAAAAAAAATTCTAAAATATTAAATTCTAATAAATCATTTAAAAATCCTAAAAAATTTTAATAAATCAATTAAAATCCTATAAAAAATTTTCATACTAAAAATTTTTTTAATTAGAAAAAATAATCTAAACTAAATCTTTATACATAAAATTATTTTAATCTAAAATTTATAAAAACTAGAGATACTAAAATAGAAGAGCTAAAATTCTTTATAATAACCCTACAATATCTATTTCTAAAAAGACCATACTAACTAGGCTTAGCTTAATAATGAAAAAATAATAACTAATAAAACCTTATCAAAACTATTAATCAAATTTCTAGATACTTATGCTAAAACTTATAATCCTATAATTGAAAAGAAAATCCTATTTTACTTTTTATTATTTAATTTAAATAAAAAAAACAAACAAACTTATTTTTATACTAATTGACCTAAACTGGAGAAACTAAAAATTATAAATTAATTTAAAAGATTTAACCCTAAAAAACTATAAAATATGAGGAATTAACCTAAAACTTGACTAAACCCTAAAACATTTTAATAATAAATTTTATTTTATTTTATTTTATTTATTATTTTATTTTTATTTTTATAACCCTAAATTAAAACAATTAATTATAAAGATTTTTAATAATAATAAAAATATATACCTATTGACTAAACCTCTAGATTCTCAATTTTTAGATTATATCTTAAATAAAAATATTGAATTGAATACTCAAAATACAAAAAGCATTCACTCACTGATAATAAATATTAATTCATTAATTTTTATTTAAAATAAAAATTAATAATGTAAATATCTATTACGAGTGAGGAAAAAGTTCTGAACTGACCCTGAACTAGCTTACTAAAAGTAAACCTACCAACTCATACCTGAGAAGTGGATGATCTTCTGTCGCAAATTTGTCTAATAAGGGGTCTCCAGCTATCACTGATCTCGTATCCTTCGTCCCTGTTTATGTTATCCGAGTGTTTTATAATTTCTAGCGCTTCTCTAACCTTACGTTTTAGATAGTGTTCCTCCCTTGCAATGATTTTAGCATCTTCAAGACACAAGTGATGCTTTGTTTTTAAGGAGTGATCAGCAAGGGCGGAGGTTCGTGATCGCTCATGCTTAATATCAGCAACATGCTCTAGAAATTATAAAACACCCGGATAACATAAAAAGGGACGGAGGATACGAGATCAGTGATAGCTGGAGACCCCTTATTAGACAAATTTGCGACAGAAGATCATCCACTTCTCAGGTATGAGTTGGTAGGTTTACTTTTAGTAAGCTAGTTCAGGGTCAGTTTAGAACTTTTTCCTCACTCGTAATAGATATTTACATTATTAATTTTTATTTTAAATAAAAATTAATCAATTAATATTTATTATCACTGAGTGAATGCCTTTTGTATTTTGAGTATTCAATTCAATCTTTTTATTTAAGATATAATCTAAAAATTGAGAATCTAGAGGTTTAGTCAATAGGTATATATTTTTATTATTATTAAAAATCTTTATAATTAATTGTTTTAATTTAGGGTTATAAAAATAAAAAAATAAATAAAATAAAATAAAATTTATTATTAAATGTTTTGGGAATTTAGTCCAGTTTTGGAACAATTCCTCATATTTTATGGTTTTTAAGGGTTAAATCTTTTAGATTAATTTATAATTTTTAGTTTTCTCGATTTAGGTCAATTAGTATAAAAATAAGTTTGTTTGTTTGTTTTTAAAATTAAATAATAAAAAGTAAAGGTAGTTTCTTTTTATTCCTAGATTATAAGTTTTAGTCAAATAAATACAAAATTTGTTTAATAGTTTTGATAGGGTTTTATTAATTATTATTTTTTTAATTATTAAGCTAAGCCTAGTTAGTATGTTCTTTTTAGAAATAGATATTGTAGGGTTATTATAAAGAATTTTAGCTCTTCTATTTTAGTATCTCTAGTTTTTATAAATTTTAGATTAAAATATTTTTATGTATAAAGATTTAGTTTAGGTTATTTTTTCTAATTAAAAAAAATTTTAGTATGAAATTTTTTTATAGGATTTTAATTGATTTATTAAAAAATTTTAGGATTTTTAAACGATTTATTAGAATTTAATATTTTAGAACTAATTGTTTTTTTTTTTTAATAATTTCTTTATTAAATTAGAAAGTAGAGTTTTAGAATTAAAAAAAATTTAAATAATATTTGTTTTTAGCTTAGGTTGTTGTCGGTTCCTCTCTCATTTTTTCCTCACTATTTATACCTTGTTCCTCCTGCTTTCTTCTCTCAATTTTTTATTCATTCTTTCTCGTCCTGAAGATGGATCCCCGTTGGGATTCGAAACGTCGACAAGTCTTCTATGATACCATGGAGAATCCGATTTCTGATTACAATAACTATAGCCACGGAAGTTTAAAAACCAGAAAGGTTTAGAGATGTTCAAGCAACATCTCCCATCTTGTCACGCTCTGGTAATATTAGATGATGTTGATCATGTGGATCAACTTGATGTGATGTTGCCTATCAAGTCTGTCCTTCACCCAAACAACTTGATTTTGGTTACCTCTCGTCACAGGGATGTCCTCAACAGGGCAAGCATCACATATTCATCAACTTATCATGTAGCTGGATTAAATGGAGAAGACTCCCGAAAGCTTTTACTCTCCTATGCTTTCAATCTCTCGTATCTACGACACCCATCAATTTATCATCTGCTTGCACTAAATATGCAACATTTCCAAAAGCTTTTACTCTCATATGACTTCGATCGCCCATTTCCACGATACCCAACTGATGGTCCGGTATTTCTGGTAGACAAGTTTGTAATGGTTTGCAATGGTTTGCCACTATCTTTGAAAGAGCTCGGGCACTTCTGAGTGGAAAAAACAGATATGGTTGGGAAGAGCAATTGAATCAACTTCACAACTTAAGAGTACCTATCGAGACAGAGAATAAAGTTATACAATTAGTTAAGCGAGTTAGTTGAGTTGAGTGATAGATATATTTGGTGAGTGAGTTAGAGAGTGATTTAAGTGAGAGTTGATCAAGTTGAGTTATGTGAGTGTGTGCATGTCAATTTAGGTTAAATACTTTTCACCGGGTTCATTGTATTCATTGTGATTGAGTGAGATTGAAGCTTGTTGATTAATAGAAGAGTCACAGCTTGTTTGTGTTCCATGTGTGAAATACATGTGTTATTGTGTGTTTGAATCTTCTGCCTATCCAACAAATTGGTATCAGAGCTGAGAAAGAATCAAAAAATCCGTGGACGAGCAGAGCCATAAAAAAAGATCAAGAAGAAAAAGCTGAATTTTTTTCTTTTTAGCAAAATCGTTGAACCATTAAAGAACGCGGAGGTCCGCAACTTTTCCTTATGCGTATGCTTTTTTTAAAAAAGAAAAAGGATTTGATATTATTTATAAGGAGTACATATTTTTTTTTTTAAAGTATTTAACTTTTTCACAAGGTTTGAATTATTTAAAAGGATCTTTAAATCACGTGAGTTTTATAAGGATTTTTAAAGGTTTGAAAAAGTGAGAAATAATAATAAGTCCTTTTTTTAAAGGAGCTTATTATAAAAATGATATTTTTATATATAATTTTTTTTTACAAAGATTTATTATAGAAAAAAATATATTACGTTAGGGTTTTTTTGTAACGATTTTTTTTTTTTAAGGAGCTTTGCAAAGCCCTTATAAAAATAAAAAAAGAGAAATTTAGGGTTTTTATCAGAGAAGATTTTTTTTGGAAGCAAAGATGGCCACATCAAATTTTCAGCCACAACTTCCTTCCTTTTTTGGGAAAGATTATGATGTGTGGGCTATTAAAATGGAGACCATGCTAAAAGCGCATGATGTGTGGGAGATGTCAAGTTTGGTTTCAGGCGAATATCCCCTTTCTTGATCCCGTCAAAGTGGATAGAATTTACCCATGGTATTAACCCATGGTATTGACCCATGGCATTTCTTGATGGTATTTTCCCATGGTATTGACCCATGGTATTGACCCGTGGTATCTCTTGTCGGTATTAACCCATCAAGCCTATAAAATGGGAGGGAAACTAAGCATTTAGGGCATTCTGGATTATCTACTTTATTATGTTTGGGTTGAGAACCTGGCCTGGCCAGTTCTTTTATTGATCCCGGGACGAAAACCCCGTGGTAATGTTTATGTGGTGGATCCATTCAGGATTCACAATTGGGCTTCAATTTATTATGTTCATGTTGTGTGATGTTGATTTGTTTAAAATTTTGATCTTTGGGATATTGCGTTGGTATCGTAGTTGTGCATCCCGGCCACCTCGAGAGCGATAACAGAAATCCCCTATGGAAATTTATTTTTCACCCTAGCCAACATTTCTCACTTCGGTGATATTTATCACCCTAGTTGGATTTTTATTTTTTTTTAGTAAATTATTTTATTGGGAGACATAAGTGAAAGGAAAATCATTTATAAGTCTGGGTTAAATTTGTGAAAATATTTGAAGGCATGATTGACAAAATCTTCCTATGAAAAATTAATATATTCCTGTTTGGGTATGGGAGAAGATGGACCGTCTTGAAGAAATTTTGAAAAACAACCAGAAAATTCTTGATTTACTAGTGAGGTTATATGGTCCTTTAAGTAGCCATATCTCTATAGACCAAAATGATAATTAAAGCAATAACGAAATCTGTAGCAAGAATAAACTAAGGAGGAGAGGACTATGCTTTATCTGCAAGGGACCTTGGGCCCTTAACCATTCATGTCCAGGGGATAAGAAGAAGGCAACAAAGACAAAAGAAGAGGATATTACTTAAAATCATGGGGAATCTTTTGTAGCTGGGTCTATTGATCTTCAGGATGGTGAGCAAGATCATGACATTATTCAAGGAGGCTTGCAGGACGACAAACATTTGGAAGTGCATGAGTAAATTATACCTAATGCCATCGATGAGGTTGATTCCTATACAATGGAGTTCGTAGATCCCCAGGGGAATATTCATGAAGAATATGAACAATCAAGTATAAATAAAATTCCACCAATGCATCTATGTTCGACAGTTGAAAGGGATGAACAGATGATCTCCACAGGTGAAGGAGACTTGGGAGATTTGAGTGAGGATCCAGCCATAGTGAACCAACATGATGAGTATGATCACGAGGAGCAACATGACAAACATAATGTGCAAAATGGACCATTCCTAGAGAGTTGGTCGAAGGCTCAAGTTTAAGATGTGGTCTTGGGGCATCCTGTGAAGTCAAATACAGAGACATTCAGCAGGGCACTAGAATTTCCAGTGAAATACTTTCAGGAGAGGATCATGCATTTCAAGACAGATCTTATGTTGTTGAAGCAGAAAGTCTGGACAGTTCGAGACATTGCCTTATAGGAGAACAGAAAAATTGAGGAACTCATAGGGTTATGTGCCGAATCAAAGACCAAGTTGTCTACTGTTGAAGAATGACTCAAATCCCTCATAAGGCAGCAAGAGGAGTACAATTGGGAGTTCCAGAGCAGCCCTCTACAGGAGTACATAGATTAGTCTTGAAACACTACCAACAACCCACCTTTATACATTGGGAAGAGAAGGAAAGAGTTCTCCAACTGCATCATGTTGGGTAACCAAGTAGAGAAGCATGAATTGAGCATCGAACAATATCAACATAGTAGATTTGCAGATATTCATCCCTCCCCAAGTATGGATTGGCGAGAGATTATGAATTGGTATTCTATCGATAGGTTGATTCTTTGGAGGATACTCACAGCCGAGGGCATATTGCAGCTTGGGCCCTTTGGTGCGGACAATGATGGAGGGTTGAAATGGTACCATAACCCACAGGTGCCAAGATTTAGGTGGCATTGGGATCTAGGAGAATCCATTGGGGAAATGATTGGCCAAAGGATTGTTTGAGATCCAGGTAAATCTATTCAGGGAAGGATTGGTTAGAGGATTGTTTGGGATCCAGGTATTGAAGGATCCATTTAGGACCATTCAACATGGAGGGCACATCGGATTGTATGGGATCCCGGTATCAATGTACAAATGCTTCTGTTGTGGATAGAAGCGGATCGCTTAAGGACAAACAATCTTTGGGCAGGAGGATTTCCAGGCTATTCCCCTTTCTTGATCCCGTCAAAGTGGAAAGAATTGACCCATGGTATTAACCCATGGTATTGACCCATGGCATTTCTTGATGGTATTTTCCTATGGTATTGACCCATGGTATTGACCCGTGGTATCTCTTGTTGGTATTGACCCATCAAGCCTATAAAAGGGGAGAGAAGCTAGGCATTTAAGGCATTCTGGATTATCTACTTTATTATGTTTGGGTTAAGAATCTGGCCTGGCCAGTTATTTTATTGATCCCGGGACGAAAACCCCGTGGTAATGTTTATGTGGTGAATCCATTCAGGATTCACAATTGAGCTTCAATTTCTTATGTTTGTTGTGTTGTGTGATGTGTTGATTTGTTTAAAATTTTGATCTTTGGGATATTACATTGCAAAACCTTAGAATGACGCAGAAGAACGAGCCCTCGGTAATGAAGACAGGGAACAATGGAAGAAAGACAAGAGGAATAATGTACAATGTTGCTTCTTATCTAGCAGGGAGTGGACTGAGCAGTGTTCCAGAAGACAATGATAACTTATTCAGCAAAGGAAGCATGGGAAACTTTTGCAACAAGCTATCAAGGTATGGACAAAGTCAATATTGTTAAATTGCAGAATACTAGGAGAGATTTTGAAAGTCTACAGATGAAGGAGACAGAGGACATTGATTCCTTCATGAATAGGGTCATGTCTATCGTCAATCAGTTAAAAATATATGGTGAAGATATTAAAGATCGAACAGTGATTGAGAAGGTTCTTAGATCTTTGTCTACTAAGTTTGATATTTTCGTAGCAGCTATAGAAGAAATGAAGGATTTGGAAAAACTGACAGTTGATAAGTTAATGGGATCACTTCTATCTCATGAGGCAAGGAGAGACAGAAATAAGGATTCAACTTTAGAAACTGCCTTCAAAAGTCAAGTTTATATTTCAAGAGGTGGAGGCATAGGTCGATTGAGAGGCATAGGATGAGGCAACAACTATGGTGGTCAGAGAGATGGCCGAGAAGAGAATGAGCATCAAAGTGGAAGCAGCAGCAACAGAAGCTTTCACAATAATCCAAGGTTTGAAAAATCAAAGGTGAAATTCTATTATTGCAATAAATTTTTTCATTATGCTCGTGATTGTAGGAAGAAGATAGCTAACCAAGGAAATCAAAGAGCTAATGTTAGTACAGAGAATACTAACTCCATGTTCTAAGCATGCAATACCATGCATGAACCATCTAATAAGGTCTGGCTATTAGACATTGGCTGCAGTAACCACATGACAGGCAACAAGAATTTGGTTGCAAATTTGGATGAATCTATGAAGACAGAGGTAAAGTTGGGGACTGACAAGACCGTGGATGTAGAAGGCAAAGGAGTGGTCAACATTGTGACCAATCAGGGGAAGCCAAAGACCATATTAGAGGTAAATTATGTCCCTCGACTCAAACACAATTTGATAAGTGTTGGTCAATTAACGTAGAAATGATACAAAGCTACCTTTTAGGGGAAACAATGTGTTATTTATGACAAATCCCCAAGCAAGAAGTTGATAGCAATGGTGCAGATGACGAGGAACAAACTTTTTCCTCTAATTATGAACTACAACGATCAGGTTAGTTCTTTTACAATTGCATGTTCTAATTATTACTGTTTATGGCACTTTCGGTTTAGACACTTGCATTTTTCCGATTTAAGATTGTTGCAATAGAAACAGATGGTGAGAGGATTACCTCCCATCAAAGAACCTGCTAGCACTTGTGAGTGTTGCATCTTAGCAAAGCAACACCGTGAAATTTTTCTAAAGGAAGTTTTATACAGAACAAAGAAACCACTTGAGTTGGTGCATACAGAGTTGTGTGGATCTATGAGGACACAGTCGATTAGTGGAAGTTGTTACTTCCTCACTTTTATTGATGACTATAGAAGAAATACTTGGGTTTACTTCTTGAAGCAGAAGTCTGAAACTTTTGCAAATTTCAAAGAGTTCAAAGCCTTAGTGGAGAACCAAGGTGATTGAAAGATCAAGGTATTGAGATCAGATCCTGGTGGAGAATATGATTCGAAAGCATTCCCTGAGTACTGCAAACAACATGGAATCAGAAGACAGTTTACAACTAGATAAACACCACAGCAGAATGGTGTAGCACAGAGAAAGAACCGAACAATCGTGAACAAGACAAGGAGTATGTTGAAAGCAAGACACTTTTCTAATGAGTATTGGACATAAGCAGTTGCATGTGCTATTTATGTGATAAAAAGATCTCCTACAAAGAGTGTGATGAACAGAGTACCAGAAGAAGCATGGTCAGGCATGTCATGCAGTGTGTCTCATTTCAAAGTTTTTGGATGTGTATCCTATGAACATGTGCCTAAGAAAATAAGAGGAAAATTAGATAATCAAAGTGAAAAATGCATATTTACTGGTTATAGTGAGCAGTAAAAAACGTATGTGAATTGTATAACCCTGTCACCAAGAAGACAATAATTAGTCGAGATGTTGTGTTCAAAGAACAAGAGTCATGTAATGGGACTGTAGACACACCAACCGATGCACAAGTACCATTGATGGAAGATGATGATGTAACAGAAAAGGAGCAACAAGAATCAATAGAGAAGACACCAAATAGAGTCACACCAGTAAGGACTCCAAGATTTTCAGAGCTACATGGATCTTCAAGCCAATTAACAGACCAGAATTCTCCAAGCAACCAATTAGGTAATGAATCAAGTGATGGTAAGAAAAATATGAGAAGTCTGAAAGATATCTATTATGATTTTGATTTTAGTTCAAATTTTGCATTGCTATCATTCCAACCTTCTTCATTTGAAGAAGCAATCAGAGATGAAAATTGGGTGCAAACCATGGATGAAGAGATGGATTCTGTTGAAAATAATGATACATAGGATTTGGTTAATTTACCAAACGATAAAAATATCATTGGTGTGAAGTGGGTGTACAAGAAAAAGGTAAATGAGAAAGGTGAGATTGACAGATTTAAAGCAAGACTTGTAGCAAAATGATTCTCGCAGCAACCGAGAATAGACTTTGGGGAAACATTTTCTCCAGTAAACAGATTGGATACTGTAAGAGTAGTTATAGCGACAACAACTCAGAACAAGTGGAAAGTATATTAGATGGATGTCAAATCAACCTTCTTGAATGGAATTCTAGAAGAAGAAATTTATGTGCAACAACCTACAGGTTATAAAGTTGAAGGTAAAGAAGATAAAGTTTACAGATTGAAGAAAGCGCTCTATGGACTGAAGCAAGCACCTAGAGCATGGTATAGCAGAATCAATAGTTACATGATCAAGAATGGATTTTGCAGAAGCAATATTGAACCTACCTTATACACAAAGGTAAATGAGCATGGACAGATTTTGATTGTTTGCTTATATGTTGATGACATGATTTTTACAGGGGATCTTGAGTTAGATGAATTTAAAGCAGTCATGATGAAAGGATTTGAGATGAAAGATCTTGGTCTCATGAAACATTTTCTTGGCATTGAAGTTGAGAAATCTGAAAAAGGAATTTTTATTTTCTAAAATAAATATACCAGAGAATTGTTGAAAAGATTTAGGATGGATAATTGAAAACATGTACCTACACTAGTTGCAACAGGTACAAAGTTAAATAAAGATGATGAAGGAGCATATGTCAATCCAAATCTATTCAAAATATTGGTTGGCAGCCTCATGTATCTCACAGCTACAAGACCAAATATTATGCAAGGAGTGAGTTTTATTTCTAGATTTATGGAGACTCCAAAAGACACACATTGGAGTGTTGGAAAAAGAATCCTAAGATACATAGCAGGAACTAAAGATTATGGCATAATGTATGCAGGTACAGAAAAGAAATATTTGTTTGGATACACAAATAGTGATTTTTCAGGAATGTTGGATGATTGGAAGAGCACATCCGGTTATGTGTTTCATCTTGGTTCAGGTGTGATAGCATGCGCATCTAAGAAGTAGCCCATTGTGACACTATCATTAGCAGAAGTAGAATATGTAGCATCAACTTTAGCAGTATGTCAAGCAGTATGGTTAAGAAGAGTATTGGATGGACTCAAGCAGCAACAGCAAGGATCAACAACGATATACTGTGACAACACATCAGCGATTGCACAATCTAAGACTAATGTGTTTCATCAAAATAGCAAGCATATTGATACTAGATATCACTTCATTAGAGAACTTGTGAGCAATGGAGAAGTTCACTTGAAGCCTTGTAAATCTAGTGATCAATTGGTTGATATCTTTACAAATTCATTAACAGTAGATTTGTTTGAGTTTCACAAAAGAAACGTGGGTGTTTTAAGCCTAGCTGAGACAAAAACCAGCAGGCATGTTTGAGTTATCATGAGTTATGTTTTAGTTTAGTGGTCATAATTAAGGGGGGTGTTAAAATATATAATTACCTCCCGCATGCATTTTTAGGCAATCAATTAAGTGAGTTAGTTGAGTTGAGTGATAGATATATTTGGTGAGTGAGTTAGAGAGTGAGTTAAGTGAAAGTTGATAAAGTTGAGTTATGTGAGTGTGTGCATGTCAATTTAGGTTAAATACCCTTCACCGGGTTCATTGTATTCATTGTGATTTAGTGAGATTGAAGCTCGTTGATTAATAGAAGAGCCACAACTCATTTGTGTTTCATGTGTGAAATACCTGTGTTATTGTGTGTTTGAATCCTCTGCCTATCCAACATAGACTTAATATTTGTTATGATTCACTTAATGAAGTGGAAGAATAAATATTCTTAGATGTTGCTTGCTTCTTGATAGATGAAGACAGAGATACCGCAACAAGAATATTTAGCATGGCAGGACTTAAGAAGCTAGAGAACATATGTCTATTGCAGATGAACAATAAAATAGAAATGAATGAACTCTTGCGAAATTATGGCAGAAATATGGCTAACCGATTAACACCACGTCGGCTTTGGCATAAACGGACCAAGAAGATCAATGATTTTCTTGAGAAATTGTCACTTGTAAGTGTTTATGAAATTCTTCAAATGGTTTAATACATTTGAATTTCTATTTATTCCTAATAGAGACACATATTTTTTTTATTCATAAGAGACACGCATCTCTGTATTTTATACTTATCTTGATTGAACAGGAACTAGCCCAATTCCGTGGAATTACAATACATCAAGACCCCAGAGATGAAACTGAAATGTCATGTTGCAAATAGAGTCGTGAGATGTTTAGTGGTCCCAGGAATTTGAAACTTCTTGCAGCTCAAGGTGGTTATGTATAAGACATATTGCCTAGGGTGGGATCACTAGATCTCATATGGCTACGCTGGCTTAAGTGCAACCACTCTTATCTTCCTTCCTAGATTCCCATGGAGAGTTTACGATTCTTAGAAGTGTTGGGAGACAAATTAACAGAATTGTGGGGACCTAAATCCCAGGTAGGTATATGATTGTCTTTATTATTCTCATTGTGTAGATGGAAATCATCTGATCGTTGACATCTAAACATCGCAGCCTCCTCTCCAGTTGCGGGAGCTAAATATCTTCGCTCGCCTTTCAGATTTTCTGAAGTCCATCGGGCAACTGGACCTCCTTGAAATGATTGTAGTGAAATATTCTAGACCACTCCCATTCAAAACTTTGCCGAAAGAATTTTGTTCTCTGCTCTCGTTGAAACACCTAGAGTTGATAGAGTGCTCAAGAATGATGTCGCTGCCCGATTCCTTCGGAGATTTAACAAACCTCCAATATCTCGATTTGAAAGGTGCTTCTAGCTTGAGATGTTTCCAAATTCACTTGGGAATTTAACTCTACTCAAATGCCTATCTCTTGGAGGGTGCACTTAGATACAAGAGCTGTTTGGTGTTGAACATTTAACTTCTTTGGAGACGTTGGATGTTAAGGGATTCAAGAATCTCGAGAGCATACCAGAGTTGGGGCAGCTCATAAAGCTCCAAATACTAGATGTTAGTGGATGCAACGAGATACAAACATTGTCAGGTTTGGAACATTTGAATTATTTGGAGGCGTTTAATGTTAGGGGATGCCAAAAGCTCCAGAGCATACTAGGGTTGGGGCAGCTCACTAAGCTCCCAACGCTAGATGTTAGTTGATGTAGTGAGATAGAAACGATGTTGAGTTTGCAAAATCTGACTTCTTTAGAGTCTTTTAATGTTAGCGGGTGCCGAAAACTCAAGAGCATAATAGGGTTGGGGCAACTCACAAAGCTCCTAACACTAGATGTTAGTGGATGCAGTGAGATACAGATGTTGCCAAGCTTTGAACATTTGATTTCATTGTAGACTTTTAATGTTAGGGGATGTGAGAAGCTCAAGATCATAGATGTTAGTGGATGCACTGAGATAGAAATGATACTAGGAATGGAGCATGTGACTTCTGTGGAGCTCAAGATCATACCAGGGTTGGGGCAGATCACAAACCTCCAAACACTAAATGTTGGTGATTTTCATGAGAAAGAAGGTGTGGAAGAACAGTTGACTTCTTTGGAGTTATTGAATGTTAGGGGATGCGAGAAGCTTGAAAACATAGTAGGGTTGGGGCAGCTCAGAAAGCTCCAAATGCTAGATGTTAGTGGATGTAGTGAGATTCAAACGTTGTCAATTTTGGAACATTTGACTTCTTTGGAGGTGTTGAATGTTGGGGGATGCAAGAAGCTATAGATATTACCAGACTTGGGGCTACTCATAAAGCTGAAAACAATAGATGCTAGTGAGTGTCGTGAGATACAATCGCTCTTAGGTTTGAAACATTTGGCTTCATTGAAGATGTTGAATATTAGGAAATGCAAGAAACTGCAGAGCATAGCAGGGTTGGGGCAGCTCACAAAACTCCAAACACTAGATGCTAGTGGGAGCGAAACAGAATCACTCTCAGATTTGCAACATTTGGCTTCTTTGAAGAAGTTGAATGTTAGGAAATGTCGGAGCCTGGATTGCATGCCAGGGTTGGGGGAGCTCACAAAGCTCCAAACATTAAATATTAGTGGATGCTATCACATCTTTATTGTTCTGGATAGTGGGATGTGTATCATTTAAATCCAATGTTACACATGCAACACATAAAGCACGCCCATTAAAACAAATGTGACAACTGCCCATCCAATGCATAAAGCACGCCCATTGGAAGAAATGTGACAACTACCCAATACTTCTAATGGCTTTTCCAAAGATTAATGCAGTCGTCTAGAACATTTCCATCGATCTAACTACACGCCTGTGCATACTCATTTTGGCCAGATATATCTATTGTTGCCTACAACACATTCCTCTAGCAATCTAACTACACTCCTCCGCATCATCATTTCAAATTTTCTTCTATTCATCTATTCTTTCCAATTTCCATGGCAGAAATAACATCCACCCATTGTCATGATGACATTTCTTCCTCCTCCACTGCCTCTGGCTCTGCGTTGGCGTCGACTCCTTATGTCCATTATGACATATTTGTTAAGCATTATGAGGATGAAACCAAAGACTTTACCATGGAACTCAGCAAGCGTCTTGTTTCCCGTGGATTGTACATTTTTCTGAATGGGTCTGAAGAAGAGGTTAAATCTAGCATGGAAGCTACCATTTCAGTAGCCTCTCTCCAGATCGCCATATATTCTCCAAACTATGCTACTTGTAAATGGAGCATGGAACCTTTTTCCCCAGATCGCCATACTTTACGGAGTCGAACCTTTTCATCTTAGGTACATGGGTAAAGCTGGTAAGGGACCATATGCTTAATCGCTACATGTCAATGAGGAGGAAGCACGATATGACTCACAAATTATGCAGGCTTGGAGAAGCGCTCTAGAGTGTGTTTCCTATCTAAAGGGTATCGTGCTGAAAGGGGGTAATGGGTGAGCATCTCCCACTATTTGAATCGTTAATTGTTTTTTCAATTTGATAGAATGGCAGAGGTTTATCACCCTCGTGACTTAGATATATAAAAGTGTTTCTCACTGCTTATTTTACACCACTTGAGTATTTAGAGGCGAGGAGGAGCTCTTGTGCCAAATTGTGAAAAGTGTGGAAATAATGGAAAGCGTGTTCGGAACCTGGTGTCGTCGCACTTACCATGTTTTATTCATCATGGAGAAGACACGAAGGAGGAATTCGCCGAACCTCTTTACCGTTGTCTTCATGGCCTTCTGGGGTTACGTGTCTTTCTGGACAAACTGGAATTGCTGGGGGCACACCAGTTTGAACCTAAAATAGAGGCCGCTATTCAATTAGCCTCTGTCAATATTGTTATATTTTCACCAATATTTCCAGAACCTCCTTGGTGTCTTAATGAGCTCTCACTCATGAAAATGTACAAGGCTAAGATTCTACGAGTTTTCTATGGAGTGAGTCATTTTGATCTTCTTGGACATCATTACATCGAAACCCTACTCTCCCACCTAGAGAAACAATGACATGACATAAAGACTATTAATAGATGGAGAGACTCCCTTTCCGAGGTCCCAAAATCAGATGATTTGATGCTAACCGGGTAAGAATTCATATCGTCTTTTCCTAGTTATTGCAAATTCCAAGTATCTAATAAGCATGGAGAAAAATTAATCATTAATTTTGCTATGCAAATTGGATGCATAGTTTACTTTACTTCATACCAGTTGGATACCTGAATCTGAAATGGACATAGGTCAGACCTTTTCCATCCTTGTTAGTGTTAGTTTTCAATTTGTTGGAATAATAGCTACATGTCACTTGAGTAGGTGTTTCTCACTACTTATTAAATTATTTTACTCTTAACAAAATATTCAGGAACGAGGAGGAGCTCATGAATAAGATTGTGCAAAGCGTGTTGAAAAATATTCCACAACCATCGGAACTCATCGTGAAAAACTCCGCAGAGTAAGATCTATTGAGATGAATTTGGATGTAAGATTTCTTTGAGTCAGAGTTTGTGTTTTGGGTTAGAAGAAAGGATCCTGCAATTGTGTGTGCATAGAGCTTAGAAAGTCTACAGCTGTGTGCACATAACGCTGCAGCTGAGTGCACAGGGTGGAATGGAATTTATGAGACAGATCTAATATGAATAAAAGACCTGTTGTGGAAGATCTGAGCTTATCTTGATTTATTTTTATTTTAATTACTATTTTTAAATATCTATGTTGAATTAGGGTTTTATTCAGTAACTGAATAACACAGTCTCGTTTATGGTTATTTACTTTGTTGCATGCATGAATAATTAAGATCGAGCAGTCTGTGAGTACGCTCAACATATGTGTTGAACAATGCTAGTATTAAAGTTAGATTTTTCCTGCGAAGCTCTATTAAGAAGGAAAAGCCCTAAATCCACTACCCTCTATCCCTCTGGATGCAGAAACCTAGTTCTAGCATCCCCCTATATTACATCGGGTGAGACTTCAATCTGTGTAAGCAGATTGTTGCCGAAAGGGAAGGTAATAGTGGGTTTTGTTGGACTTCATAGTCACTCTGAACGTGGGTCTAGGCCCCATCAATCCAACAAATGGTTTTGTTGTCGGGACTAGGATCTGACTAGAGATAGCTGGATGTGGCATCTACCTAAGAAAGAGATTGAATATTGGATAGATCTAAAAGAATGTGAGTTTGATGTGTAAGAAAACATAAGTCTTCACATCTCTACTGAACACTGGTTACAGAAGCATATCTATACAGATCAATACTATATCTTCTTTGCATCATTCCTTAGAGAGATACACGAATGACTGTCAAGGCTAGCTGCACAACATGTTATTTCAATAATAAGCCTACTACGTGGACCCCAAATCTAATTGAGAAGATGAAAAATACTAATAACGATATTGCGAGAGTTGTTGACTATTGGATTGATAGCATCCTTGGAGGGTTCATTACTCGGTTCATGATCGACGCATCTGTGTCCTATAGCGAAGCAGAACGTAAATTTTTCAAAGGACTGCGAGGTAAGTAGTTGAAGTGGTTGAAGCTATGTATTAAAATTCTATTGTGTGAAAAGGGTATATTATAGATGCACTCAGATTTATGTTTGAATAAAGATGACCTAGTGCTACGCGAAGCAGAAAAAGGTTTAGGACTTGTTGGGGAACATACATTGAAAGGGAACATAGTATGTTGTTTGGGACTGAAGGAGGATAAAACAACCTTGTTACTCCGCGAAGTTTGTAGCTGAAATCTAAAAGTCAACATAGAACTATGGAGATTCCCCCACCTTCCACCCACATCATCACCCATTCTCATTATGTTCCTCCACCTTCACCTCCCCCATTCACCATGGCCCAACCACAAAAAATTCCTTTGTTCAAGGGACAAATGATCCTAAATAGTTTTGGTTTGTAGTAGAAGCAATATGTAGTTCGCAGAATGTTACAAATAAAAATATGAAGAAAGCGCGGTTAGTTACAGTGCTGCAAGAGAGGGAATTGTCTTGGTACATCAAATATGTTACAACAAATGCAAATGCTTCATTGGCTAATAAAAAGGCTGTGTTGAATGCCAAATTCAAGAAATCCAAGTCGCAGTCCTAGTGTATCAAAAAAATAAAACAAATTAAGCAACTGAATACTGAGACTATGTGGGAGGTAGACCATAGATTTAAGACATTGTTGAGCCAGGTTAGCTTTAAGATCCCAGACGCACAACATCGAGACTGGTTCAATTTTGCATTGTTGTCGCATTTGAGATTGCCATTATCACAACAGAAGATTGCGACTCGGGCTAAAGCATTGGAGATAGCGATGAAGATGGAGGCTTTTCCGATATTCGATGCAAGCATAAGGGTTCAATAGATTCAAACCCAATTGGAAATTCTGCACATGGAACTTCAGGATCTCAAGAAGGGAAAGGATATTCACCTAGAAATGAGAACGAAGGTATAGTGTATCAAATGCAAAGCGGAGGGTCACTATAAAGAGCAGTGTGTTGTCTATAGATATTATTTGGGTGTTGGGATGCCGAGCCCATTGAAACCTGGATAGAGCACAGGGCCAAGTGTGGGGCCTAGTGTATGGTGTAGCATCTGCAAATTTGCAGACCATAATTCCACGGACTATTCTCTCTTGCTGAAAAAGTTGTTAGATCATCGAAGTAATCGTTTTGCAATTTATGTTGCTCGGTGGGACCTGACGAACAAAATTGTAAGAGCTATGATCTGGTGATGAATAACAGTCCTGTTGCATACATAATGTAGGCGAAAGGTCACAAAGCGTTGGGTTTGTCAGTTGCGTGAGGAGGTTACGAAGGCTGAGTGTGTGGCCGAAGAGGAAGTGCTAGTCGTGGTCAAGGATAGATCATTTGTTATAACTGTGGATAGTCTGGAAATTGTTCCTGAGATTTCCAGAATCCTACTATTGCGTCCTGTAAGTATTGTCAAGAATTTGGTCATGAAATTGAAGATTGTCCCATTTTGTTAGCTAAAATGCAAGAGAAGCGCAACCAGCAACCTGATAAGAATATACAAATGATGAGGGTTGAACCGTGTTAGGGAGATCCATTAGGGGAATTTTGAGGTCTAAAATGGGCCTCCTAAGGAAATTATAAAATAACAGTGGAAATAATAAAATAAGATTCGATTACATCATCGAATTTTAGAGGGAAAAAAAGAAAAAACTACTTTTTCAACTCGTATTTTCAACTTATCTCCAAAAAATTTTACTCAAATTTCGAGTGGGAGTACTCATTGGATGCAGAATTCAATTTCTCATCCAATGAGTACCCATGTTGTATACTTTAGATGTATCTTCCTACACGAAAAATGATAAATACATGAAAAACGTGATTGCAATCATGTTTTTTCATGTATTTCTCATTTTTTGTGTAGCAAGGTCCATAAAAAGTATGTAACATGGGTACTCGTTGGAAGAGGAATTAAATTTTGCATCCAAAGAGTACTCCCGCTCGAAATTTAAGTAAAAAATTTGGGATATAAGTTGAAAATACGAGTTGAGAAAATAGTTTTATTATTTTATTATTTTTTAATCTTTTTACCCTTTTACTTAAAAAATGGTGAATCATCCCCCATGGTTGACATCATCATCTTGAATCCTATTGGTTCTTATAAAGTTTATTTTTGTTGTACATTTTTCTTAGGAGGCCCATTTTAGACCTAAAAATTCCCCTAATTGGCAAGCATTAAAATAGTAACGTGCAGTGGTATGAATATTGGAGGAGACCACACAAACGAGCAGAAGTCTGTAATGGGGACATGGGTAAGGAAGGCTGAAGATAAGACTACTAGGTTTAATATACAATGCGAGAAAGAGACATTCATGGAGGCCAAGAAGACATTTATGACTCCTATTGCTGCAACATCAACTGTGCAGAGATAGTTGTTTCCACTGAAGGATACACCCGTGGAGAATGTTGAATCCAAGGAGGTCGATCCATCTATCTTGACGTCCTTCTAGCATACATGCATGAAGTTACTAACGGACCAAAAGGATATAGAAGTATTGCCGGAGATGATTGATAACTGCGTTGGAAAGGAAGAGATACGAGTGGAACGACACGTATTAAACAAAGTATAAAAGAACAAGAAGAGAACTGGCCAAGGGATGTGATTGACTGTGTAGATTGGAGAATATGAGATGAGTCAAGTTATTTTGGATCTAGGATCAGATGCCAACGTTCTTCTAAAGAAAACATGGGAGCGGATGGGAAAGCCAAAGTTGCACTAGTCACCAATTTAGCTGAGGATGGTGAATCAGTAGAAGATGATTCCTATGGGGCAACTGCAGGGAATCAGCATAGATCAGATGGTGCAAGCGTGTTGGTTGACTTCGAGGTTATTGAGATCGTTGATGATAGTAACCCATACCTCGTGTTGTTATGATTTGATTGGGCTTACGACATGGATCATTAGGGGAATTTTGAGGTCTAAAATGGGCCTCATAAGGAAATTATAAAATAATAGTGGAAAAAATCAAATAAGATTTGATGACATCATCAAATTTTAGAGGCAAAAATGAAAAAACTACTTTTTCAACTCATATTTTCAACTTATCTCCCAAATTTTTTACTCAAATTTCGAGCAGGAGTACTCGTTGGATGCGAAATTTAATTCCTCATCCAAGGAGTACCCATGTTGCATACTTTCAATGGGTCCTACTACATGAAAAATGATAAATACATAAAAAACGTGATCAGGAGTACTCGTTGGATGCGAAATTTAATTCCTCATCCAAGGAGTACCCATGTTGCATACTCTCGATGGGTCCTACTACACGAAAAATGAGAAATACATAAAAAACGTGATTGTAATCATGTCTTTTTATGTATTTCCCATTTTTCATGTATTAGGGTTCATTGAAAGTATGCAACATGGGTATTCCTTGGATGAGGAATTAAATTTTGCATCCAACGAGTACTCCCACTTGAAATTTGAGTAAAAATTGTGGGAGAAAAGTTGAAAATACGAGTTGAAAAAGTAGTTTTATTATTTTATTATTTTTTAATATTTTTACCCTTTTATTTAAAAAATGGCAAATCATCCCCCATGGTTGACATCATCATCTTGAATCCTATTGGTTGTTATAAAGTTTATTTTTGTTGTACATTTTTCTTAGGAGGCCCATTTTAGACCTCAAAATTCCCCTAATGGCTATAATCAACCTGAAGAATAGACATATGGTGTTTGAGAAGGATGGTACCCGAGTTGTTGTACCATTGGACCCCTCCGAAAGTGCGCCCTATATAGAGCTTTTCCAGCATGAGTATGAGGATGTTGCGATTGACCAAATTTATAAGCTCACCAAGCAGGATGAAGATCGGACTAATCCCACCGCAAATGGTAGAATATGTTGGGAGCACGACAGTTCGTGCTTTTCTTAATTCGATGAAGAGTTGGAGCACTAGCAGAATCACTTACATGAAGTAACTATTAAATGTTGTAACAAGGTTACCAAATCTCTGCGTTGTGTGATATCAGAAGTACACGAATTACCATTTTATGATGGAATGGGGAATGTTGTCTTGTTCTTGGAATATTTTGAGTGAAAAGTACCAGAAGAACAAAGGTATGAAGCTTTGGAATTTGCATTGAGTTGCACCCCAGCTCGCTGGTGGGGCGCACACATAGAAAATTTAGGCGGATGGCAGGAGTTTTGTAAATTGATAAAGCTGAGGTTTGGACATGTAGACATGAAGATCATAAAGAAGTATGATGGACAAAAGGATGCCCGCGAGCATTTAGCTCGTAGGACTGCAGCTTGGGGTGCGAAACCTTAGCCAAAATGGTGTCACGTGTTCTTTCATTCCTTGGAGATGATACCTTAACAATGGTATCTCAAAACAGAACTGTGCCATGGCACTATGGATTGGGATGAAATGATAGAAGGGTTCTTATTAACAGATATATTCACTGATGGATGGGAATGCATTAACAAGGATATTCAAGAAGTAACAACAGGTGTGTTCCGTATCACTAAGGAACCTAGGAATCCGATACAGCCTGATTGGGTTGTGTAGTGGGAAAAGGCATGTGAAGGTTGCCAACAGTTCGCTCGGTGAGACATGGTTAATAGGTCTGTGTCAGGGGAGGAGATCTGCGGGTCTCATAACGAACAAACACATAATGATTCTGTTGGAGGATGGCTCTAGCGCAGTAGGCGTACTACGCCATAGAACAAATTTAGGCGCAGTTGGAAGTTAATGTGCCAAGGAAGGTAGGATTTCACTGAAGGGGTGAATCTCATGAATTTCTTTGAAACTATGACCGTTGGAACAATAAAAGTTGATTGGAAAACGTCTTGGCCATTGCAAGGAGTGGGAGGGATGAAATTAATAGGCATATATGGGTGGATCTACCGCCAAATCAACATTTATGAGGAGTATCTAAGGGCGATGATGCGATTTGAATTTGAAACTCGCTATAAAACAAGGATCTCACTCCCCATTCGAAAAATTTGCATGCTAAGATTTAGAAGTAAGATTTGTTGTCTACAAAAGCGTCAAGCAAGCTATTGCATGTCGGGTTACAAATTTGAAGCATTTAGAGAAGCATTGATCAAGGCAAGGCTTAGACACATGATCTAGCCAGGTTTCGATAACACAATTATGGCTATGCCACTAGCAACTGTCACGAGGCTGAGGTCGCCCAGAAAGTAGACCACAGGCGTGGATCTATCCGTGAAGCCTAAGAAACAAATCATGTGGTCTTCTCCCTGGAAGAAACTACCGAAGGAACAACGAACTAAGGGGGCCTAGGATCGGCAAAAGGAAAAGGTTGTGGAGTTAGAATCAGATGATGAGGATGAAGCAGAAGTACCGAAGGAAATTGACATTGAGGAGGTTGAACCTCTCTCTAGTTTTCCTCCTTATATTCCTCCTTGGAAGCTAGAGGCTAAGAAGCAGGTGAAGGACCCCGACACAGTGAAGTACAAGGTGTTCACACCACTGATTCTCGATGAAGTTCTAGTTGAAGGTGACTTACTAACCAAAGTGCCTCTACTAAGAATGGAGGGCTGGGATTTTAATGACAGGAGCAAGTACCCAGAATTTGAGCCAAGTCAATAACTACGCCCACAGGCCTACCCAGGCAGAGTCACAAGATTAGAGCTGATGAAATGGCTAAAGGGTATCAAACAGTCAGGGATACTCAACATGCTCTATGTGCCACAGTTCAGGAGAAGTCTTATCAACACTTTTTGTGTGTGCCAATTGCTGATCTTGGTGCATGACGATTGTTTATGGCTGGGGAAGAAGATCCCCATTAATGAGATGCTCATCAAAATAATTATGACCCTTCCTTGTCTCGAGTCGGACCTCATGGAGGCTTTTGTGGGTAAAATCCAAGACAAGCAACTTGTAGATAAAATGAAGAATGACTATAAGCTGAGGAAAGGAACCACTGGTTATCTCATCAACTCCATTTTTGACAGAATTGTGTGCTTCACCGCGCACATCCTTATGGGTAAGATTATGAGGAAGAGCCACGGAGAGGAGGATTATACATTTGTCATAGCTTTAGCTACGAAGTGCGCCAAGGGTGTTGTATATAATTGGGCAGGCTATTTATGTCAGGATTTCCTTTTTAATTGCAAAGTGGCTCAAGCCTAAGGAAAATAAGTTCCACTACGCGTGGCTCTTACTTCTCATTGCATTGATGGAAAGGAGAGAGCCTGAGGGGTCGTAGTTCAACATTTCGGACCCCAATCTATGTGAAGCAACCATATATGGTTTGTTGTGGCACTTGACAGAGCCATCGAGGGTTATGGCCAATAAAATTTTATAGGTTGGATTTGAGATGAGTTTACACTTGGTGATTAACCAAAAGCTCTGGTTATCACCAAGCATTGTGGAGAAATATCGACAGGTCATGGAGTTCAAATCAGAATTCCATAACATCCACGTTCAAGTGAATAATAACCTCACTGGGGTCTGGTATGGGCTATCATACCTAGTTGAAGAAGAAGACGTAGAATCCATCATCAGCCAATGGCTGAGTGGTTGGTTAAATCCGCTACATGAAGTTACAAAGATGGCAGGAACGAGTGGAAAAAATCCCACTACACCAACAGAGAAGAAGGACACTGAAGTGGAGACTCTAGAAACTAGAGGGGATGGTATTCTTGGTAGTGATCTTGGCATAGATCCATCTGACCTATCCTCCCCCTTTACCACCAAGCGAAGGTAGCCACAGAAGGGTGGCGCAAGAAATAAGGTAAAATTCAACAGATCCGCTGGGCCAACAAAAGTGGTCCTCACCGAGGGTGACATTGATGAGATAGGAGACGATGCGCGGCAAGTCAATGAGTATTTATGGGGAAATATAAAAAAGAAATACAAGAAAGTACTGGAAGACTTCCATAAAGATTTTCAGGACATGCAGGTGTAGGCGAGTATGCGTCAAGCGAGCGGGTTACAAGAAGGCGTAATTCCACCAAGCGGGGCACAAGCCGGAACAAGCATAACTGTGTATGAATTGGCACTGACTGCTAATACCTACGCGATGCCTATCGGGCCTACAAGAACGCTAAGTTTTGATAAGGCAGAAAAATGAAGCAGGTGGTTCTCTGGAGGAACACAAAGCAAGACCTTGATGCGATGCCCTTATAGGCTGTGAATGAGTTCCATTAGGGCATTGATGAGGAATTGAAGATCAGGGAACAATGCACTCTGCTGCTTATTCAGGATGCCCATCAGGAAAGAAATAGCATGGTTGCAGAAAAGAAGCTAGCTATTCAAGAATGAGAAGTTGAAGTAGCGCAACGACAGAATTTGGAGGAGGCTATCTATAAGGCTTGCAGCGAGCTCCAAGAGCTCCAAATTTAGGTTGAATCTGTGCCAAAGGAAAAAGTATCCAAGCTGGCCACAATGGTAAAGGATTCTAAGGCCAAAGTCAATGAAGTTCGTATGGAAATGGAGATCAAAATCGTCGAGCTGCAGATGCAATTGTAGCCTGCCACATCGCCTGAAATATGGGAGCAGCGTACAACGGAGGTAAAAGATGCCACAATACATATTGAGTCTCGCATAAAGGAGTGTGCAGACATATGTGGAGAAGCTTTGGGCATATGGTCCTCACTATAGGAGGACCCTGAAGTACTGAAGATCGAGGTCAAAGTGTGTGAGAAACTGGAATAGATGGATTAGATCAAGGTCAGTGCGAAGACCTTACCGCCAATACAACGACTTACCCGTCTTCAAGAAGGTAAATTTTTATAGGAACAAGTTGAGGAGCTATGTCGGAAAGAGCAGATAGTTATTGCTAGAATGAAGCCGTGGGAAGCTAAGCCCAGTCAACTTTGCCAAACATTTGAAAATAAGCTCAAAGTGTTATGCATTAACAATGCACTTGATCATCGTCTATCCAAAACACATTCGATCATCATCTACTTAGTGGGCAATAGTCATCATTGAGTGGTCGATAAAAGATTCTTTTTTCATGTGTGATTCCCATGCGTTCAAAATAATAGTAAAAGTGCTACTAATGCCTCGCTCTTACTTGATTCAAATTGAAATGGATCCAAAACTTTCACTCTTAATTTAAAAAAAATAAATTATATTTCTTAATTTTAATTTTAATTTTCAAATCAAAAAAAATATTAATTATGTTTCTTAACTTTAATTTTCCAATGACAAAACATTAAAACATATTAAAACCATCCGATAATATAATATAAATGTTCTTTATTTCAATTTTCAAATCATAAATTTTTTAATTATATTTCTTAATTTTTAAGTTTCAAATCACAACGTATGCAAAAGTATAATATATACATACAAAAGAAAAGCACAATGAAGAAGAAAGATAGAAAAAAATATTTATTAGTGGAATTGGGATGAATAACGAATTTGAAAAATATACCCACAAAATTAAAAAATAATGAAAAACGGTTTTAGATAAAATGATTTATTCAATGAAATTAGGATAAATAATATATATTTATTCATTCATTAAACAAACCAATTACTGTGATTCAACAAAATCTGAAAAGAAAATTGCAATTTTTTAATTTTGAGTAATGGCCATTGACTTCCTCTGCATCAAACCTATACTTTAATAAATAAAAAAAATTATGATAAATAACTTAAATATTTACATTTCATTAGCTTCCTTTGCATTAATCCTATATTTCAACAAATCAAAAATTTATAATAACTAATTTACATGTAAAATTTACTTTACATTTATGAAAAAACAATACATAACAAATAAGCTTAAATCCCATTATGAAAATAGCACTAAACACCTACATACTGAAACACATACTCTTTAACCCTTAGACACACTCAAATTATATAGTGAAATGTATATCATTTAAATCCCTGTTACGCATAGAGCACGACCTATTAAAACAAATGTGACACACATGCAATGCATAAAGCACAACCTATTAAAACAAATGTGACAGCTGCCCATTTCAATACATAAAGAACGCCCATTGGAACAAGCGAGACAGCTACCGAATACTTGTAATGCCTTTGCCAGAGATTAATGCAGTCATCTAGAACACTTCTAGCAATCTAAGTACAGGCCTGCTCATAATCATTTTGGCCAGAGGAGATATATGTTGTTGCCTACAACACATTCCTCCAACGATCTAACTACACGCCTGCGCATCATCATTTCTCTTTGATATTGCCTACAACACATTCCTCCAGCGATCTAACTACATGCCTGATCATCATCATTTCAAATTTTCTTCTATCCATCTATTCTTTCCAATTTCTATGGCAGAAATAACAGCCACCTCTCATCACAATGACATTGCTTCCTCCTCCACTGCCTCTGGCTCTGCGTCGGCGTCGACTCCAGATGTCCATTATGACATATTTTTTAGCCATTATGAGGAGGAAACCAGAGGCTTTGCCATCGCTCTCTGCAGTTGTCTTATTTTCACAACATACATGTACACATATATAAACATCAACATAATCATGATCACAACATAATTACCAAATATTTTAAGGTCAAGGTTAATAGAACTTTCTTTATCAGTATGCACACCATGAAAAACATTGATAATAACTATTCCCAACATAGCCAAGGCATATAATGCCTCATATCCATTTACTTTACCTTTTATTTTTCCTTTCTCATGTATGTACTGTCATTGTCCATTTACCACAATGGACCCAACTAGTCCAACCAACTGTCATATTATTACCTTCAACTTCCCTTTGCTCATGCATCGAGCTTCATCCAAGTCTCACATTACCTATTGGGTTTCATTAAACTCTCCTAAGCTTCATTCAATTCCTCCTTCCCCAAATAATTCCCAAGAACCTCAAAACATAAAGGAAAGAAAAAGAAACAAACAAGAAGAAATCCATGAAAACAAATAGAAATACGATACCACAAACAAAGTGGCATGATCATGCACTAGGCACAATCAAGATCACAAACCAAGCGTAAACAAATCAAAAAATACCAAAAGCACAAGACTAGCAATAAGCACCAGGACTCAATCCCCATGGTTCTAAATACTTCCAAAGGAAAACTCAACTAGATTCTTCTTCAAGATTTCATGGAAAACTCTTTTTCCATTTAATTACCTGTAGCATATTTCCATAAACATATAATTGTTTGTGCATAATTAAATATAACAATATGACAGTTATATTACCTTGTTGCGCCAAGCACGTTGCCTTGTAACTAAACACATTCGTGCCATATCCCAAGGGACCCCAATTCCTTGACGGATCCAGCTATAAGTATAAACTAGCTAATATATCTATCAGGTAAATGTTCAGTACTATAACACATATCCACATAATGTCAGACAAAATTAAGGTTAAGAAGACTTCATGTATGAAAATCACTCATTCGTTTGGAATTAGTGTTTCCAAACGTAACAAAGGAATTATTGTCCAATTCATTTATTTTACCTTGTTGCAATCAATTCTTACTATGTATTGTCACATCACCCAACTGTTAGTTATATAAACATATCAAATGTTACCTTGTCACACTAATACCAAGCATGTTTACTGCAACTATTATGTCAGTGACATGTTCCACAAATCAAGGCATCATGTCTATGAATTTGAAATCAACCTTTACCAATACTAACAACCATGTCATACTCAACAATCAACTCATATTCATCAACCATAATACATAATGGGACAACTATCATCTCCTTACACTCAAATACATATCCATTGTCTCAACACATATGCGTTAGTACAACTATCTTAAAACAAGATCATTTCTTCATGCACTCTTATAGAAAAATAATCATATTAAGCAATTAATCAAACATTCAAACAACAGATAGATGACATAATAAACACCAAACACTCAAACACCAATAGTTGACATAATCAAACATTCTAACACCAAGTAGATGACATAATAAAACTCATACCTTAATGTATCTCATGGGAGGCTATCTTGTGTGCACAATTAATCTAGATTAGCAAGAAGTAACTTCACAAACACATTAACTCAAATATAAATAAGGACATGATATCCATAACAATAACTAGCTAACATGTTCACATCATAAACTCATAAACAATTTCCATTCATACATAACAATCACATAAGCACAATCAATCTAGATTAGTATGACATAATATCACAACATATCAACTCATAGTTGAATGTCATAACCCTAGCCATCTACACTGACCAATACAGATCAACAAAATACATATAACATCAATATCTTAATGCAATAACCCTAATCACCAAGTTAACTAACATTTAACAATAACAAGTCAACATATAACATACTCATCAACAACATATAACATAATCACCAAGTTAACTATCATATAACAATAAAAAAGTTAACATATAACATACTTATCAACAACATATAACATAATCATCAAGTTCACTAATATAACTCAACAAAAATAATGCATATAACAACAAGTTAATATCATTCATTAATATTCGACACATGTACCTACCTGGTATTGCACCAAGAGTGCTGCAAATCCTAGAGTCTACTCAACTTTACTTTATCAAACCGGGATTCGTACAAACTTGGAGGTGACAGTGCTATATGCACAACAGATGAGATCTACCCATGCCATCCTCATCTTAGTTTTACAATAAGGTGCTAGTAACTAGGGTTACTCTAGGAAAGGAAGTGTGTCACACTTCTAAATGCAATCTAATACTAGAAATATATCATAACCATTTCTCTATTAACAAGGAAAGAAACTACTCTATATCACACTGATTCATCTAACTATTGTCTACTTTTTCAAGAAAGAAAGATTCACACTTATGCTAATGCAAGAAAAGGAAATTACATTAAGTGGCATTCATAGTTTAGATTACTGAATTGAATTGCAGAAAAGGAAACTAATCTAAAGCACACATGTTGAATCAATGACTAACTAAGTCCTATCTAACTTATGCTTAACTATTGTGTTTAATGATGCATCTTGTAATGGACTAATCACACTTTAAAGTGGCTTTGTTTTGCAACAAAAGGAGGAGCATGGGTGGTCTAAGAGGGTCCTTGGACCAAAGATTCAGGGATAAAGGTCTATTGGTGGCTTGGCTAGGTTTAGGTAAGGTGGAGGAATGATTTTGATATTTTCCTGGATATAAATATGATGCATACATGTTTTGGCATCAATCCCTTTCATATCAGTATTCTCCCACACATAAGAAGAGGAATGTTTTTGTGGCATCTTTATAGATTTTCTCTTTTGAAATTCTTCCAAGTTATTATTAATGTATAGTTTTTTTTCTTGGAAATATTTATACTAAATAATTTCCAAACTTTTCCATAGAATGAAAATGCATTTGATGGGATGACAGATATTCAATATTACGTTGTTCTTGAAAACTTTGATCTTGTACATAGTATGAAGAAGAACCATTGTTATTCATTAAGTTTATTAATTGATCTTCTTCATCTATTTTTGAAAGATTAAATACTAGTTGAATATCATCAAAGTATTCATTATCATCATCTATCCAGACTTCACTTTCTACTTCAGTTATTGTTTTTGTGAATTTCTTTGTGGAGTTTCCATCATAAATGTACATATCACAAGATCTACTACTTATGAATGCATCAACTCTAGCTAGCCAAGGTTTACCAAGGATCAATGGATGGCCTTCTAAATTATTCTTGGGAGTTAAAATCATAAAATCAACATGATATTCCAAAGAATCTAAATAAATAGATATATCTTTCACTATGTCATCAGGTTTGATAACAGATCTATCTGGTAATTGTAATAATATAGGGGTATATTGAAGATTGGGAAGCTTTAATTGATCCATAGTTTGTTTTCTTATGATATTGATGGTTTCTCCTAAATAAATCAAGGTGTTTGGAATCTCGATACCATTGATGTGAATTTTTACAATAGGGCTACCCGGATCTTGATATTTTTGAACTATTCGTTTCCCCATCATAATATCAAGGAGTTTTACTACCACTTTTATTTTCTTGACATGTTTTTGTTTCCTGCGTCGTTTTCTAATGCATAACTCCTTAATGGTTTTTGAAAATATTGGTATCTCCTTTATAGATTTAAGTAAAGTAATTTTGATGCAAACATGCTTTATTTCATCTAGAATATCGTATTCTGGTAAGATAATTTTCCTTTATATTCCTTTATCCATTTTGAGCCTTTCAGAAAAAGGTTGATTTTTTAAGGAAATAGAAGGTTGTTCTACTAGAATAAGTATAGGAGTAGATTTATTTGGTCATCCTTTAAATGTATAGGAAAATATTCCTTTGGAGGAGACTTTCCTTAATCAAGGAGTGTTTTTGTTTCAAGAGGTTCATCCTCTTCATATTTTTGGATGACATTTGGTGGTGACTTATATTGGAAAACCCTATCAGATCTAAGTAGAACATCATTTTGACTTAATGGGGCCATCATACAAGCTTGAAAAATTTGACCTTCTATATTGTAGACAACTTGTTGACTTTCATTATTTGGATTTGGGAGTGGTTGAACAAGTAGTTGATTAGTTTTTTGAGGAAATGGACTGGATGGTAATGAAAGTTGTTGATTTGGTGGTTGGGGCTAGAATTGAAGGGGTTGGTTTGTTTGAGGAGGATAATATTGATGTGGAAACATGGGATAAGGTATTTGAACTGAGATATTAAGGATTTTTGCCATAAAAATTCTTCCAACCTTGTCCCTAAGGTGGATCTTGAGGTTAAGGAGACCAAGGTTTCCAAGGAATAGGTGTAGTCCAATTATTGTGTGGTTTTGCATATGGTTGATATTGTGTGATGAAGCCTTGTGTCATATTTTCTTGTTGGTCTTGCCATGGTATTTTAGCAACAAAGAAAAGTGATTCTACTTGGATTTTTCCAAGTTAGTATTGAAAGACAAATTTAATACCAGGTATTGAGGGACATTCCCTTGTGTCATGATTTTTAGCACATATGACACATATTTCTACCCTATCACGAGGAAATTCTCTCAAAACATGTTGCTTCCTACACCTAGGACATAAAATAGACAATGCACCATTTTCAACTTTATTCTTGTTTTATATTTTGAGAGTATCTAGTTGTTCACTATGATTCCCAAGAATATCTTTTTTGAATTTACCAAGAAAATTACCTATTTCATCCCTACTTACTGTTCCAGTTGCAAGTTTACTAATTCTTGACACGACTAGATCTCTTGGATTCTTACCAGTTCTAGCCTTTCCTCTTGAAATATGTTCACAAAAGTCACGTATTTCACCAAATGAAAGCTAATAAATATCTCCTTTACCCATTAAGTTCAAAAGGTCAATCCACTCATCACTTATAGATTTTAGCAAAAGAGTTTTTAATGTTTCTTCATCTAATTCATGCATCCTAACCCTTTTAACATCGTAAGAAAACCTTTAAACTAAGTCTTCAAGGCTCTCATCCTCCTTTTGCATCATCTTAAAGACTTCATCCTTAAGGTTATGGGGCATAGAATAATATTAATATTTTTCTAGGAACACATTTTTCATTCCTTCCCATGTTCTAATACTCTATCCCTAGTCCCACGAATGATTTAAGTGCTCCATCTTTTAGAGTATCTATAAATAAGTTCATTTTTTTAGTATCAAGTAAATAGTCATATGATCTAAATAATTCTTCATTAGGGACCTCTAGCTCTTGTCCTAAGAGTTGTTCTCATGTTAAAGAGAGAAATATTACTCGTTCTGTTGGGGATGTTGGTTGTTCAACTACAACTTCAGTGGAATAAGTTAGTGAATATCTAGGTTGTATTCCTTATATATGTATCTCAGGAAGTCTATGTCTACCATCTATGGATGGAATGCAAGTATCGGTGGATGGTGTCGCACTATATGGTATAGAAGAAGTGAGTGGTGATGTAGGAATTAAACTTTGTCCTCTACTTCTACTTACAAATCTTCCCCTAGAATCCCTTTCTCTATTCATGCATTCTAAATTATTTTTATCATGATTTATAATTCATCTACAAAACTGAATGCATTTAAAATTATATGCAAACCAAATAAAAAATGAAATCCTATATACAATTCCCCGAGAACGATGCTAAGATGTTGGGTAATTTAATTGATTTTAAATTACTTGATTAATTGTTTACCAAGGTTTGTGTACTTATGAAGTGTATGTGCACAATATATGCTAGGAGTTCTATCTTTGTTTTTTAAAATATGAAATTAATCTAAATATGAACGAACATTAGATTGAATAAAAGTATTTCCACACACATGTTCTTTCCATTAAAGCTACTTCAAAGCAAAATGAGATCGGTATTTTAATTTTTGAACTAAAATATGAATTCAAAATCACAAATTCTAATTGCAAGAAGGAGATTTTAATTCTACCTTGTTGAAAGAAATTATAATTCTAATTTCAGAAAATAAATTCTAAGTCTACTTTGCAGAAAATAAATTATAATTTACTTAAAGGAAAGAAATTCTAATTCTAATTATAGAAAATAATTTATTATTCCTATTTGCAGAAAATAAATTCTAATTCTACTTGCAGGAAATAAATCAATACTAGACTTATTCAACAAAATATAAGTTTGAATTGTAACTTCAAAGGATTACTAGTGTGCACAGTGGTACTTAAAAATCTCTCTATTTATCATTCATGAAAATTCTTAAAAAAATCAACTAAACTATGAAATGAAATTGTTGAATGAAATGAACTATAGAAATTAAATATTTTTGAATTTTTATGATCTCTCTATTTCTTACAAAAGAAAAAATTAAACGAGGAATTAATCGACAAAAGGAATTGGAATACTACGATGGAAGAAAACTATCTATCAAGAAACTGTAATAAGCATAATCAAAATTTAATCTACTTTTATAGCTCTCCAGGGGACCTCTTGTTGAGTGCAAGTTCGCAATAGGATACTAAATCACTTAGTCACACATTGTTTCATAAACATAGTTTTTATATTAATCGCAGAGGTATTTAAAACAAAGAGATTGCAACAATTAACAATTATAACTACTATCTCTATCTTCGCCTCGGGGATTTTTATACATCTTTATTGAATAAATATTTGAGAGTCGTAAGTTTAAAGGTAATCAAGCTAATTCAAAACTTGAGAAGTAAATTCAAAATACAAAAATTATTCTCGTGATTTTCTACTGAAAGAGAAAATCATGAGGGATTTGATTGAACACATCAGCTTCAAAGGTTTCTCAATCATTTCCACACTCGCTTGATCTTGCAACGAACTTCCTTCAAAATATGCTTATTGTTGGAGTGTCATAACCAGAATTGACTTCTGGTTTGATATTTAGATCATTTGAATCGTGTAACTTTCTAGATCACCAAGATAGGTGGATATACATATGTTGACCATTTTCCATCTATTGGTACTTTTTATTTGTCCTCTGGTGCCCTAGAACCTGTCTAGCCATGGAGATAGTTGCAACATTCTTGGGTAGTTGCAAAATGAATGAGATTCGGTAGCTATAGGAATGTTTAAATTTAGTTTCACAAAGAAACAACATATTATAAATCATGGATGATAAATACCTTTTTATAGATTTGAGCATATCTAGGATGACCTTTTAGCTTGAAACTGCATCAAAATTATTGTAAAGGAAGGAAAACGTTTTGTCAAAAAGAGGAGAATTCCATACTTCAATAGTTATCCCACATTCAACAGTTCAATGACATGAATAATTGAAAAGAAAAATTCAATATATATATATATATATATACATATATATATATATATATATATATATATATATATATATATATATATATATATATATATATATATATATATATATATATATATATATGAAATTCATAAATAAATGTTTCATTCCAATGAAATAAATAACCTAATTTAGTGCGTTATATAATTACTCTCTCATATAAGATACCAATCTCACAATTTTGAGAGTTTAATTTCCACTTTGTTGTTATGAGGTAAGGAATTCCCACTCTCCACTTCAACACTCAGCAATTTCTTAAAATATCGGATGTCCTTTCTTCCCATGACACACAATCATGTAATTGTTTGCTCCATACAAGCATGCATTCACCGTTTTTCATATTCTTCTCCATAAAAGCATGCATTCACCCTTTTTCATATTCCACTAAGTATTAATTATAGGTGGGTATTTTAATATCAACACTTCCATATACATTGAAATCAACTAAGAATAATAAAATTCATGTTTGTGTTCCTTACCAACATTATTAGCATCAAGATCTTCCATTACTATTTATATCAGGAAGGAACAACCAGTTTTTAGATACGTGATACCATTACTATGTGATCACACCCAATTCAATCATTGCATTTATTTCATGCATTTTACAAAACCATACATTTCTCAATCCATTATAAAATAAAAATTGAATCAAGTGAGTGTACTACTAACTTATCTAGGTATTATCCATTATTAAAATCTCAATGCATGAACATATATCCAAGATGTTATTAGATATTTATGTTCTAGTGATTGCCTTCCTTTACCATACCCATTGTAATTCATGCATCCAATGCAAATATAGACTATAGGATTTTCCTATCAAATTCTTTCAATTTACTTGTTTTAGCATGGCTGATTTCCATACCTAAATGGTTGCAATCATCATTCATAACCTAGCTAAAAATTTCTAAGAATCCACATAACTATTTTATTACCTTCCTTGACTAGTATTTTCTTTATCATTTTCCTCAAAAACAAATTGATGGTTGAAGATACTCTTGCTACTTCAAATCCCCTTTCTAATAAATAATATTTAATATCAAATCCTTGAGAACAATCTACATATTTTCTTAATCATGATTCCATTCACAACATTAATTGTTAGGTCAATTAAAATGGATGTTCGACAACCTATCCAAAATCTTCAAAATTTTATTAATACACTCATATATCAATGCTGGCCAAATATTTACAAATTCAAATTAGCACACGATTCAACCTTTTTATTTTTATTTTTAAATAAATGCATAGCAATTTTTTTTTATTTTTTATGGAAAGAATTTGTAAAATTTGAGTTGGCTGACAATATTTGAAATCCATAAAAAGAACCATATTTAAGACAATAAGTCATAATACAAAAATTATTTAAGGGGAGTATTGTTGGAAATACTCCCAACCACCACCATGAATAAAGTGGCAGCAACCCATACCTTCAATGAATTTTTGTTGCAGGGAATGAAAAGCCCAGGTTTCAAATCTGGAGGCGTTTTCACACAACAACAGCAATAGAGTACCCAGAACCATACTCTGCATTTAATTTTTTACCCACCGTATTACTTACCAATTGCCCACATATTCGCACCTACAAGATTTCAGCCTTACCTCCCAAGACCTCGCCATAGTTTATTTCCCCGTCGATGCGATATCGGCAAGACCTACCACTTACCTTCACCACATTAACCAAACCATGCAAACCTTTGTTATTTCGTTTCTTGCCTTATCGCATTCCCCGTCGTTTAACTCCCCGCATACCGCAACCCGCAACTTTTAAGTTGCAACTATTAAGCTTTTGCTAAAGTTATGTTTCTGTCAATGCGATATCGGCGAGACCCACCTCAAAACTTTGCCGCATTACCAAACCGTGAAAACCTTTGTATTTTTTTTATTTACTACCTTTTTCTTTTCGCACTCCCCGGTATTTATGTTCCCATAGCCCGTACTTTGCAACATTTACGTTTTATGTTTTACCTTTTTCCGCTGCCTGTAGTGCGCACTTCGCAAAGTTTGAGACATACCTTTTTAAGCCGCCTGCAAGTTGTTTTATTTTATGTGCGATGTGATTTCAAAGGGTTACGTGGCAAGCTTAGGAGGATAGCGCAGATCGCATGTTGCAAAGCTCAGGGGATAGCGCCCGCAAGTTAAACAATTTATGTTGTGATGCAATGTGCCACGTCACATCGCATATTGCAAGACTTAAGGTTTTCCCGTGTATGCGCTAGTTAAAAGTTAAAATCTTCGATCTACGATTTGCGATGGAGGCACAGACGCGATGTGTTTTCAGAGCCGGAACCCATAATATTTCAGGTCTAGTTTATTGTGTTTTGTACATTGCTTTGTGTGGAAATAGTGTAGAAATTATATAACTTATGTGTTATATGTCCAAGATTCTCCTGATCTCACACTATTTTAACTTCATGAAAAATACAGAATCTATTCCGCCATTGATCATCTCAGGAAATTAAATTAAGATTGCATTGCACACACGAAACAATAAAAATTCACACACATTAACACAGTTGTTTAATGGGAAAGCCTGAAGCTGAAAACCCCAACTATATGTATATAATATATGCCATAGAGATCATGTAACAATCCTCATACAAATCCGATCATATCAAGCTCTCGGTACAATACAATCACTACACACTAATCAGGCCCGATCTTGCAAATCCATGCACCGATCTTTGCCACCTACTAGCCTGCCTCTACTGCGTAATCCCTACTGTAGAATGGCTCTGAATGAGTTTGAATTGCTCCAACCTTGCTCACGCAATCCTCATTGGCATCTCCATTGAGTTTTGGATGCAATCAATGCATCACTATAGTCACAACTAATAGTCTATCTTGCCCTTTCACCTATCTCTCCATTGGTCTCCACTGAAACTGTCATGCACTGTAGCTAACTAATGTATTCTTCAATTGATTAATGAGTTATTATTTGTGAATTAATTAACTACTTAATTCACTCCACTCTCACTAGTTATCAATCAGTTAGACTAGATACAACTAGCTCAACTGAGTCTAACTGAGTTAAACTGAATACAACTCCATAACTACTTCTTCCAACTGTGTCATAACTCTGCCACTTGAGTTCTAACTGAGTCCTCCATTCAATAGCTCCAGTAAACCCTTAAGAATAGCGTAATTCCTTCTGTTAGCTGTTGTGCCACATCTGTGCACTAAACTTAAGTGCTCCAAGAGAATAAGTCGTTGTTTAGAGTCCAAATATTATTAAGATCTAATAATATTCGACATATCTATTTTTAGACTGGCAATCTAAAAATAGATTCCACCCAATATGTCTAAAAATAAAAGTCCATCTATTTTTCCAACTTGACCAACCATCCACAAATAGCATCCTGCAACTCATAGAATATGATCGACATGTCTAAAAATAGACATAGTCTAAAAATAGACTTGCGCCAAAAATAGCCTGCGGGCCCACTTAGTGAAGGCGAATCTTTTCACTAAGCTCATCATCTTGTTGAATCTCAACACTCCCTCTCAACAAGATAGGAATTATCTGCCACCCCGATCATGTCTCTATGGTATTCGAATTTTCTCCTGGTGAGCGCCTTCATCAGAATATCTGCATCCTGATCCTCCGTGGGAATGTAAGAAAGTAACATGATCTTCCGCTGCACACAATCTCTGATATGATGGTACCGGATGTCAATATGTTTAGATCTATCATGAAATACTGGATTAACCGAGAGTTTAATGCAACTCTTATTATCACAATATATCACAGTAGGATCTAAGTGTGAACTGAACAACCCGACCATTATCTTCCTCATCCATATAGCCTCGCATGCAGCCAAACTTGCTGCCATGTACTCGACCTCCGCTAAATTGAGTTCCACGGATCTTTGTTTCCTACTGTACCAAGAAACTATTGTAGACCCGATACTGAAAATCCCTCCAGATGTGCTCTTTCTTTTCGTTGGGCTCCCTCCCAAATCTGCATCTGTGAAGCCATGTAGCTTCACCTCATCCGACTATCTGTACCACAATCCATATCTCGATGTGCCTCTGAGATATCTCAATACATGCTTCCCCGCCTTCCAAAAGAGCTTGGTAGGCTTAACCATAGCTTGTGAAAGCTAGTTAACAGCATAGCATATGTCCGGTCGTGTATTGACTAAATACATAAGTGAACCAACCAACTATCGATAAACAGTGGCATCCACTACCTCTGCCGATGTAGCATCCTCCTTCCTCCAACCACCAGGAAGAGGAGTGTCGATAGGCTTGCAGCCTTGCATGTGAAACTTCTCCAGTATCTCCCGGGCGTACTTGCCTTGAGACACAAACAGTTCACCTTTCCGCTGCCAAATTTCCAATCCCAGGAAATAATGAAGGAGGCCCAAGTCCTTCATCTCGAACTCCTTTGCAAGATCTGCCTTGCATGAGTGTATCAACAGTTCATCACCCGTTAGTATTAAATCATCTACATAAAGTACAATGATCAAAAGCTTACCCTCCACCACAATCTGGTATAGGTTTGGATCCGCCTCACTCTTGGCGAAACCAAGTCCGGTGAAATAACTGTCTATCCGTGTGTACCAAGCACAAGGTGCTTTTTTCAGCCCATACAACGCTCTTTTGAGCCTGCACACATGTGAATCGATGCTGAAGATTTCGAATCCTTTAGGCTGCTCAATGTACACCTCCTCCTCAATGATTCTGTTGAGGAACGCAGTCTTCACATCCATCTGATGAATGTGCCAACCCATCTGCACTGAGAGAGAAAGGATGGTCCGTATGGAAGAATACCTTGCGACAGGTGCAAAGGTTTATTCATAGTCAATCCCTCGATCCGTGAGAAGCCCCCAAGCAACAAATATTGCCTTATTCTTCTCAATGCTCCCATTAGCATCTTGCTTTCCCCTTTCAGAGATCCATCTCAAACCTACCACCGATTTCTTCCCATTTTCGGGACAATCTCCCCATGCAATCGTTTCGACAATCGAACGACTTTCCACCACATCTACCCATGTGGATCCTCCACAGTTTCCCCAAAGAGGATGGCTCCGTCACGTACATTCTTCTCTCACCGAGCCATGTAAAAAAAGAGAATTAGTCACGGACCGTCTCTATCCGCATTGTGATGTAGGAACTCCTACATTCTCGCACTCGCATCAAGATTCAAACGTTTCACTTCGTAGTGCACTTCCTCCCTCTCGATGTTTGGTGCCGCATGAGTGTTTTCTTCCTCCAGCGGAACTCTCTTGTGGCTGATCCACATCTTCGTGTTCATCTTCGTGAAAACAAGTGAAAAAGCAGCTCCTCCTCTACATGTAAGTGTAGCTCCCTCTCAAGCGACAACTTCATGGCTTTCTCCTCATTAAATTTGATATCCCGTCGCACGACAGTCATCCGACTGTCTAGAAAATACACATGATAATTGTGCGATGTTTCTGTGTAGCCCACAAATATCCCAACCTCTACAGTCAGCTCCAGCTTCTTCCTGGCATCCTTCATCACATGAATGTAAACAGGTGAGCCAAAAATCTTCAAATGATAAATATCAGGCTTCTTACCAGAAAACGCCTCTTCGGGTGTACTCATGCCAAGTACTCTATGAGGACAACAGTTTTGCACATAAACCGCAGTGTTGCATGCCTCAGCCCACAAGTGTATGGGAAGGCCCTGATCATGCAACATCGCCCATGCAGTGCCCACAATCATTTTGTTCTTCCTCTTAGCGACCCCATTTTTTTGTGGGTTATGAGGCGCTATGAGTTCTCTTCGAATTCCTTCTTTGCTACAGAAGTCTTTGAATTTTCCAGAGATGTATTCACCACCATTATCGCTCCTGAGAGCTTTCACTTGCTTCCTCGACTCTTTCTCAACCAGCACCTTGAACTCACAAAACTTTGAGTATGTCTTGCTATTCTTCTGCATGAAGAAGATCCATCACTTACGAGAAAAGTCATCAACAAATATCACATCATACCTGTGCTTTGTTGTTGAAGCAACTGAGAAAGGTCCACACACGTCTGTGTGAATTCTCTCAAGGATCGTCTTGGCACGACTATCTTTCTCATGAAAAGTGGTCTTCACAAATTTTCCCAAAGTACATCCCTTACACTGATTTGACTGCGCAAGTGTACCCTTGGGAAGCCCAGTAGAAATCTGCTGCAAAATTTTCAAAGCGCCATGGTGAATATGGCCCAATCTCCCATGTCACAATTTTCCCTCATCTCGGCTCAACACTCCTTCTGCTTTGCCTGCCATTGCTGTGCAGCCATCTATCTGCAATTGATAAAGATTCTTAACTCGAATCCCTATCCTCCAGGTTTCACCAGTTGTTTTACTGTGCAGGAAGACTTTTCCCTCGCTAAAAACAACATCATAACCCTTGTCTTCCAAAATCGCCATAGAGATCATATTCTTCTTCAATCCTAGAACAGGCATGACATCCTTCAATATGAAAGGTTTACCAGACTCCCTCTCAAAGGAAATGGTCTCGATACCAGTCACACTGTATCTACCATCATTGCCCATCTCGATGTGCACTCCAAGATCATTTTCCTCTAGATCACTAAAAAAATATTTGTCTCCAATCATATGGAAAGACGCACCACTATCAATAAAAAACACCGATCCCATCGCACTTGAAACCAAGCATGCGATCAAAGAAAAATCCAGCTCAAACTGTGAGGCTAAGGCCTCTCCAGCTGCAGATCTAACAGCCTGCTTATTCTTCTTCTTTTATGGGCAATTAGTGGCGAAATGCCTATGCTGGTGACAGTGAAAACACTTCACCTTGGACAAATCCTGCTTCTTTCCTTTAGCTTCGGAGTTGGAATATTTCTTCCCTTTTCCTTTCCAAGATTTGGCAGCCAAAGAAAAATTTTCTTCATCTTCATTCTTCGATGAAGATCCATCCCTGGTACCCCGCCTTATCTCCTCCTGTATAAGATCCGACCAAAGTGGCTCCCATCCTGGTAGTTTCTCCCATCCATTGACAGAGTCTTCGTAGCTATGCCAACTCTTTGGAAGCCCAAGGAGAGCCAAGCTCACAAATTATTCTTCATCAACAGTAACCCCCACACTTCCCAGCTCATCCTTCCAGTGGACAAACTTCGTGAGTTATTTTGGAATACTGTTGCCCTTCTCCATTTTTATTTTTCTGAGCTTGTCTTTAAGCGCCAACTTCCTCTAGTCGCTTCTGCTTTGGAACAAGTCTATCAAAGCCTTCCATATTAAGAATGGCGTGGATTTACTGTGAAGGCTAGATATAATATGGTCCTTCACACCTTCCAACAGAATCCTTCAACACTTTGCTACCTTGTTTTTCCATGCGTCAAGTGCGGCTGCATCGCTAGAAGTAGGCTTCGGAATATCAGCATCTATGAACTCCTTCAACACATTATCATCCAGCACCACCTCCATCCTATCCTTCCATGCTATGTAATTCAAGATCCCATCAAGGGCATACTCTAATCGCAATCCGTTGAAATACATTTCAATGAATGCTCAACTTTGACACTAAGAAAACACTGCAGCAAATTCGAATTCCACCAGCACAAAACTCAACCGCTTCAATAATTTCAATCTCCTCCAATGATCAACTGCTTTGATACCATGTAGAAATTATATAACTTATGTGTTATATGTCCAATATTCTCCTGATCTCACACTATTTTAACTTCATGAAAAATACAAAATCTATTCCACCATTGATCATTTACAGAAATTAAATCAAGATTGCAATGCACACATGAAACAATAAAAATTCACACACATTAACACAAGCTTGTTTAACGGGAAAGCCTGAAGCTAAAAACCCCAAATATCTGTATATAATATATTTCATAGATATCATGTAATAGTCCTCATACAAATCTGATCATATCAAGCTCTCAGTACAATACAATCACTACACACTAATCAAGCCCGGTCTTGCAAATCCATGCACTAATCTTTTCCACCTACTAGCTTGCCTCTACTGTGCAATCCCTGCTGAAGAATGGCTCTGAATGAACTCGAATTTCTCCAACATTTCTCACACAATCCTCATTGGCATCTCCACTGAGTGTTGGATGCAATCAATGCATCACTATAGTCACAACCGATAGTCACACTTGCTCTTTCACCTATCTCTCCACCGGTCTCCACCGAAACTCCATGCATCGCAGTTAATCGAAGTATTCTTTCAATTTGACACGTAGTTATTATTTGTGAATTACCTGACCATTCCACTCTCACTAGTGTATCAATCAATTAGACTAGATACAACTAGCTCAATTGAGTCTAACTAAGTTAAACTAAATACAAATCCATCAACTACTCTTCTAACTGTGTCATAACTCTGCCACTTGAGTTATAACTGAGTCCTCCATGCAATAGCTCTAGTAAACCCTCAGGAATAGAGTAATTCCTTCTGTCAGCTGTTGTGCCACATCTGTGCACTGAACTAAAGTGCTCCAAGAGAATAAGTTGTTGTTTAGAGTCCAAATATTATTAAGATCTAATAATATCTAACATATCTATTTTTAGACTGGCAGTCTAAAAATAGACTCCGCCCAAAATTTCTAAAAATAGAAGTCCATATATTTTTCCAACTTGACCAACCATCCACAAATAGCATCCGCAACTCATGTATCATGATTGACATGTCTAAAAATAGACATAGTCTAAAAATAGACTTGCGCCAAAAATAGCCTGCGGGCCCACTTAGTGAAGGCGAATCTTTTCACTAAGCCATCATCTTGTTGAATCTCAACACTCCTTCTCAACAAGATAGGGATTATTTGCCACCCCGATCCTGTCTCTATGGTATTTGAATTTGCTCCTGGTGAGTGCCTTCGTCACAATATCTGCATCCTGATCTTCCGTAGGAATGTAAGAAAGCAACATGATATTTCACTGCACACAATCTCTGATACGATGGTACCGGATGTCAATATGTTTAGATATATCATGAGATACTGGATTAACCGAGAGTTTAATGCAACTCTGATTATCACAATATATCCAGTAGGATCTAAATGAGAACCGAACAAGCCGACCAGGATCTTCCTCATCCATATAGCCTCGCATGCATCCAAACTTGCTGCCATGTACTCAGCCTCCACTGAATTAAGTGCCACGGATGTTTGTTTCATATTGTACCAAGAAAATATTGTAGATCTGATACTGGAAATCCCTCCAGATGTGCCCTTTCTATCTGTTGGGCTTCCTGCCCAATCTACATCCGTGAAGCCATGCAGCTTCACCTAATCTGACTATTTGTACCACAATCCATACCCAGATGTGCCCCTGAGATACCTCAGGACATGCTTTCCTACCTTCCAAAAGAGCTTGGTAGGCTTAACGATCGCTTGTGAAAGCTGGTTCACAGCATAACATATGTCTGGTCGTGTATTGACTAAATCCATGAGCGAACCAACCAACTGTCGATAAACAGTGGCATCCACTACCTTGCATGTGAAGCTTCTCAAGTATCTCCCGGGCGTTCTTGCGTTGAGACACAAACAGTTCACCTTTCCGCTACCAAATTTCCAATCCCAGGAAATAATGAAGGAGGCCCAAGTCCTTCATCTCGACTCCTTTGCAATATCTGCCTTGCATGAGTGTATCAATAGTTCATCACCCGTTAGTATTAAATCATCTACATAAAGCTCAATTATCAAAAGCTTACCCTCCACCACAATCTGGTATAGGTTTGGATCTGCCTCACTCTTGGCAAAACCAAGTCGGGTGAAATAACTGTCTATTTGTGTGTACCAAGCACGAGGTGCTTGTTTCAGCCCATACAACACTCTTTTGAGCCTACACACATGCAACTCGTTGCTGAAGATTTTGAATCCTTCAGGCTGCTTAATTTACACCTCCTCCTCAATTATTTCATTGAGGAACACAGTCTTCACATCCATCTGATGAATGTGCCAACCCATCTGCGCTGAGAGAGCAACGATGGTCCGTATGGAAGAATACCTTGCGACAGGTGCAAAGGTTTCTTCATATTCGATCCCCTCGATTTGTGAGAAGCCCTGGGCAACAAATATTTCCTTATACTTCTCAACGCTCCAATCAGCAGCTTGCTTCACTTTGTAGATCCATCTCAAACCTACCACTGATCTCCCTTCCGGCCTTGGGACAATCTCCCATGCACTTTTTCTGACAATTGAATCATACTCTTCCACCATGGCATCTACCCATGCGGGATCCTCCACAGCTTCCCAAAAGAGGATGGCTCCATCATGATACACTTGCCTACCGCAGCCATGTATCCAAAGTAGGACCTGGTAGGTGACTCCGTCTCTCTCTCGCGCCGTGATGTAGGAACTCCTACATTCGCACCGCATCAAGATTCGCCGCCGCCTCGTAGTGTGCTTCCGCCCTTTTGATGTTTGGTGCCGCATGAGTGGTTTCTTCCACTCCATGAACCTCCTCTTGTGGCTGATCCACATCTTCGTGCTCATCTTTAGAACAAGTAGCTCCTCATGTGCATGCAAGTGTAGCTCCCTATCAAGTGACAACTTCATGGCTTTCTCCTCATGAAATTTGATATCTCGTCGCACAACAGTCATCCGACTATCTGGTAAATACACACGATAATTGTGTTTTTGTGTACCCCACAAATATCCCAACCTCTGTGGTTGGCTCCAGCTTGTTCCTGGCATCCTTCGTCACATGAATGTAAACAGGTGAGCCAAAAATCTTCAAATGAGAAATATCAGGCTTCTTACTAGAAAATGCCTCTTTGGGTGTACTCATGCTAAGTACTCTATGAGGACAACGGTTTTTCACATAAATCGCAGTGTTGCATGCCTCAGCCCACAAGTGTATGGGAAGGCCTTGATCATGCAACATCGCCCGTGCAGCACCCACAATCGTTTTATTCTTTCTCTCCGCGACCCCATTCTTCTGTGGGTTATGAGGTGCTATGAGCTCTCTTTGAATTCCTTCTGCGCTGCAAAATTCTTTGAATTCGCCAGAGATGAATTCACCACAATTATCGCTCCTTAGAGCCTTCACCTGCTTCCCCGACTCTTTCTCAACCAGCGGCTTGAACTCACAGAAAACTCACGTAACTTTGAGTTTGTCTCGCTCTTCTTCTGCATGAAGAAGATCCAACACTTATGAGAAAATTCATCAACAAATATCACATAATACCTGTGCTTTGTTGTTGAAGCAACCAAGAAAGGTCCACACATGTCTGTGTGAATTCTCTCAAGGATCGTCGAAGCACGACTATCCTTCTCATGAAAAGTGGTCTTCACAAATTTTCCCAAAGTACATCCCTTGCACTAGTCTGACTGCGCAATCTGCTACAAAATTTTCAAAGCGCCATGGTGAAGATGGCCCAATCTCTTGTGCCACAATTTTCCCTTATCCTGGCTCACCACTCCTTCTACTTTGCCTGCCATTGCAGCGCAACCATCAACCTGCAATTGATAAAGATTCTTAACTCGAATCCCTATATTCCTGGTTTGACCAGTTGTTTTGTGTCAAAGGAAGGCTTTTCCCTCACTGAAAACAACATCATAACCCTTGTCTTCCAACATCGCCACAAAGATCAGATTCTTCTTCAATCCTAGAACATGCATGAAATCCTACAAGATGAAAGGTTTACTAGACTCCCTCTTAAAGGAAATGGTCCCGATACTAGTTGCATTGTATCTACCATCATCGCCCATCTCGATGTGCACTCCAAGATCCTTTTCCTCTAGATCACTAAAAAAATATTTGTCTCTGGTCATATAGAAAGACGCACCACTGTCAAGAAACCACACCGATCCCATCACACTTGAAACCAAGCATGCGATCAAAGAAAATCCAACTCAAACTGCGAGGCTAAGGCCTCTCCAGTTGCAGATCCAGCAACCTGCTTATTCTTCTTCTTCTGTGGGAAATTAGTGGCGAAATGCCCGTGCTGGTGACAGTGAAAACACTTCACCTTGGACAAATCCTGCTTCTTGCCTTTAGCTTTGGATTTGGAAGATTTATTGCCTTTTCCTTTCCGAGATTTGGCAGCCAAAGAAAATTTTTCTTCATCTTAATTCTTCAATGAATATCCATCCCTGGTACCCTACCTTATCTCCTCCTGCACAAGATTCGACCAAAGTCGCTTCCATCTTGGCAGTTTCTCTCATCCATTGACAGAGTCTTCATAGCTATGCCAACTCTTCGAAAGTCCAAGGAGAGCCAAGCTCACCAAGTCTTCTTCATCAATAGTAACCCCCACACTTCCCAACTCATCCTTGCAGTGGACAAACTTCATGAGGTATTTTGGTATACTGTCACCTTTCTCCATTTTTATTTTTCTAAGTCAGTTTTTAAGCGCCAACTTCCTTCAATACTCGTTTTGGAACAAGTCCGTTAAAGCCTTCCACATTAAGAATGGAGTGGTCTTTCCCATGAAGGTTGACACAATGTAGTCCTTCACACCTTCCAACAGAATCCTTCGACACTTGCTACCTTCTTTCCATGCGTCAAGTGTGGATGCATCGCTAGAAGCAGTTTCCTAATATTAGCATCTATGAACCTTTAACCCATTGTCATCTAACACCGCTCCATCCTATCCCGTCCTTCCATGCTGTACTCCGATCTCCCATCAAGGGCATACTCCATCGCAATCCGTTGAAAAACATTTCAATGAATGCTCAACTTCGACACCAAGAAAACACCGCAGCAAATTCAAATTCCACCAGCACAAAACTCAACCGCTTCAATAATTGAAATTTTCTATGATCAATATCGCTCCAACACCATGTAGAAATTATATAAATTATTTGTTTTATATCCAATATTCTCCTGATCACACAGTATTTTAAATTCGTGCACAATACAAAATATATTCCACCATTGATCATCACATGCGGAAATTAAATCAATTGCAATGCACACATGAAACAATAAAAAATCACACACATTAACATAGTTGTTTAACGGGAAAGCCTGAAGATAAAAACCACAACTATTTGCATATAATATATGTCATAGAGATCATGTAACAATCCTCATACAAAGCTGATCATATCAAGCTCTCAGTACAATACAATCGCTACACACTAATCATGCCTGATCTTGCAAATCCATGCACCGATCTTTGCCACTTGCTAGCTTGCCTCTACTGCGCAATCCCTGCTAAATAATGGCTCTGAATGAACTCAAATTCAGCCATCCTTGCTCACAAAATCCTCATTTTCATCTCCACTAAGTGTTGGATGCAATCAATGCATCACTATAGTCACAAGTGATAGTCTATCTTACCCTTTCACCTATCTCTCCACTGGTCTCCACTGAAACTGCCATGCACTGTAATTAACTGATGTATTATTCAATTGATTAATGATATTATTTGTGAATTAATTAACTAATTAATTCACTCCACTCTCACTAGTGTATCATTCATTTAGACTAGATACAACTAGCTCAACCGAGTTTAACTCCAATAATTGAGTTAAACTAAATAACAACCCCATGAACTACTCTTCCAACTCTATCATAACTTTGCCACTTCAGTTCTAACCGAGTCCTCCTTGCATGAACCACCAGTAAACCCTAGGAATTGTGTAATTCCTTCGTCACTGTGCCACATCCGTGCACCGAATCGAAGTGCTCCAAGAGAATAAGTTGTTGTTTAGAGTCCAAATATTATTAAGAGCTAATAATATCCGACATATCTATTTTTAGACTGGCAGTCTAAAAATAGACTCTGCCCAATATGTATAAAAATAGAAGTCCATCTATTTTTCCAACTTGACCAACCATCCACAAATAGCATCATGCAACTCATAGAATATGATCGACATGTCTAAAAATAGACATAGTCTAAAAATAGACTTGCGCCAAAAATAGCTTATAGGCCCACTTAGTGAAGGCGACTCTTTTCACTAAGCTCATCATCTTTTTGAATCTCAACAAATAGAGAAATATATCCGAAGGATGATTTTGTTGTTTTACGTCCATTATAGCATTGAATTGCATTCAAGTCTTCAGGCTTCGACCATTTTGTATAAAATATGTAATTTCCATATGTTTTTTGAGTTGAATGAAAAAATGAAAGTTTGTTCCTCTCCTGTGTTTTTATGTTGTTTGTTTGTGAATTTTAATTCTGAAATTTGTGCATTCTATGTGTTTTGGGGTAATGCATCCCTCTGTGTGTTTTATTCATAATTTTTGACATGGTATCAGAGTAGGTCTAGGCTTTCAGTGAAAGAACGAGCTCTCTTTACTGAAGAAGCTGAAAGGTTGTTTGATTTTTTGAGAAGCGGATTCTCCTGCAGTGAGAAGGTGTGTTCACATAGTCAAGATGGCAGCAGCAGGCACAAGCCTGACTAATACCCAACTACCACAGTTCAATGGGAAGAACTATTATTATTGGGCTATTACAATGAACACCCTGTTCTCGTCATAAGATATTTGGGAGCTAGTGGAACATGGCTTCCAAGAACCAGCAGATGCAGCTACACTCAATGCTTTGACACAAGCAAAAAGAGATTTGTTGAGAGAAAATAAGAAGGATTCCAAAGCCCTCTTCTATATCTTCCAAGCAGTACATGAGAGTATTTTTCCAAGGTTTGCAGCAGCAACAAAGTCCAAGGAGGCATGGGATATCCTCCAAACAACCTATCAAGGCATGGAGAAGGTGAAGACATCAAAACTTCAAATGTTGAGAAGAGATTTTGAAACTCTTTGCATGAAAGAGTCTGATAACATAGAATCATTCTTTACACATGTGATTGGGTTGGTTACCCAAATCAGGTCTCATGGAGAGACACTTGAAGAAAGGATAATAGTGGAGAAAGTCTTAAAAATACTACCATCAAGGTTTGATGCCATAGTAGTGGCCATAGAAGAGACAAAGGATCTCTCACAGTTTTCAATGGAAGAGCTTCATGCATCATTGATGTCTCATGAGCATAGTCTGAACAAAGAAAAAAACTCCTCAATGGAGAATGCATTCAAGACACAAATGTCTTTTGTTCAAGGTAGAGGTCGAGGAAGATCAAACTACCGAGGAAGATTAAGAAGCCCACACAGAGGTGGAAGAAGCAGCCCTACAAGCACAAGTAGAAGGGGTAGCAATCAGAATCCAAGCCAAGGCTCAAGCTAGAATCAAGCACAAGGACAAAGGTATGATAAATCTCAAGTCCAATATCATTATTGCAAAAACTATGGCCATTATGCAAATGAATCTAGAAAGAAGCAAAATGGCACAGGTATTAAACCTAGTGTAAATTTTACAAAAGAAAATCAGAACCAAGAAAATGTTCTTTTAGCTTGTAATGTAGCACAAGAAAAAAAAGAAGATATATGGTTCTTAGATTCAGGGTGTAGTAACCATATGAATGGAAACATAGCAATGTTTTCCAACCTAGATGAAAGTGTAAAATCTGAAGTGACAACGGGGACTGATAGCAAGGTCTCTGTCATGGGGAAAGGAAGAGTAAATATACTGACAAACAAGGGAGAGAAGAAGTTTGTGCCAGATTTCTATTATGTCCCTGGCCTGAAATGTAACCTTCTAAGCATTGGAAAACTCGTGCAAAAGGGCTACAATGTGTCTTTATAGAATGATGTGTGCACAATCATGGTAAGCTCTGTTGTTTGCCTGTATACATGGTGCAGCATCGCACCTCTTTATGCTAAAACCTGCGGACCCTGAGAAAAATTTTGGAAAACTTAAAATTCTCTTTTCTTGGGTCCACTTGCAAGATTCTCAGTATATACCCAGACTTGTATTTTCTGTCAGAAAGCTTTGTGTGAGAGTTTCATTCAGAATTTTTAAGTTTTGAATGATTTTCTACAAGATCTGCATGTTATAAGTGATTTTTGCTTTGTCTTTGTGTCACTCAAAGATTAGAAACCTCTGTATACCTTAGATCACTGGTATTTCATTGTTTTCTTGTTGAGTCTTTGGCTTCATAGAAGAAATTGTTTTATGAGAATTAGATCCCATTTTCTCAGTTGCAAATCTTTAAAAAAAAAATTCATTAAGTTTTGAATTTCACTTTAAAAAACCATAATTGGATGTTTTTGAGTTTTTTGCTGATTTCAGCAAAAGAATTTCTTAGTTAGATTACAAACTAAGCAAAACGTCCTCAAAATATTTAAAGTTTTGATTTCAGATTTAATTCTTAGGATCTTTAGATCTCGAAATTAGTGTTTTTAGTTTTGAGTGTTATTTCTAGAAATTGTAGTTTTCTTTTGGAGAATGTTTGATTGTAGTTTCGATCTTGAATAATAAAGGGATTTCTTTTTGAGAAATTGATCATTCTAGGTTCTCATGAGATAAGATTTCTTTTCATATGTTCTTGTTTTGAAGGAAAGAATTGTTTTAAAAGACTCCATCTCTCAACTCTTTCTTTTAGATAGAATTCATTGAAAGGAAATGAATTGTTTCTCATAGTAGATGCATTTTTAGTCTATTTTGAGTCGGGTCACTACATATCATCAAAGTTTCACTTTCGCACCTATTGTCCTAAGAAACAACCTATTAAAAGCAACGCTTAAATTAAAATCAATCTAGTAATTTTTATATTTCTAAGACTCTTTTCCACCAACATAGCTTAGGCTAGTGTCTTGGAGTAGGGAGTAATTAACTCTCCAAGACAATTAAAACAAACAAGTAATCAATCTTGCGGTAGGAAAAATCCAATAGTAGCTTGCATACTTTGGGAAGCTCCTCCTAAAGGAGTCAAGCACGAGATCATATCCGAACTAATGAGGTGATCAATTCTATCTCATTGGGAATGATAGAAGATGTGCGCGTATTAACAACGATAAACCTGAAATTGACCATTGTCGAGGAGCCTGGGGTCACTTTTCGGTATACGTTGGATGATGTCAAGGAGTCTTCTAGGGGATTGAGCTTTGTTACTCAGCCCTTGCGCGTATATCGGATCGTAGACTGTTCCCCCAAGTATATTTGTTCCTGTTGGTGACCTTAGTGGCCATAAACTTTAAGATTTTTTCCTAAGGTGACGGTGGAGGAAAGATCCCATTATACCTTGAGCATACATCGACTAGACTCACTTGGACTCTCCGGAAGGTTATCTTCACTCGAGATGGTTTAAGTGGAGAAACTTGCACCGGTCTGTTTCATTAAGCAGGTTGTCAGGGTAACTGTTCCAACTGCCATTTCGGCATTAAAATACTACGATGTTGGATTTCATCACCAGCTAGTTTTTTTAGTGTGGGAATCTACTGTTTGTGTGTGGTTTCATCTCCTAGATTTTATAAGCGTTTAATTATTTGATTGTCTCCTTAGTGACTTTAGGATTTTTAATTGAAATTTTCTTTGATTGCGTGTGATTAATAATTTTTAATAGTGGCTTAATTACCAAGACAATCGCATAGACTTCAGGGGAAACCCCATGAGTATACACCAAGACAACTTGAAGGACTGAAAGATCTGGTACTGCATACTATCAGTATAATTAGATCAATGGAACAAAGAGAATCATCCATAATTACTCATCCTGATTATTATGAAGTAAATCAACCTCAAACAGCAGAATATATTCAAGAGCCAATTTCAATTTCTGAAATCACTGACATTGCTTCTGCAACCAATGAATTAGTTGAAGAACCTAAAATTGCTAAGCCAGAAACTGAACCTGCTGTGTTGGAATCATCTTTAGGATTTGTTACTCCAACTTCTAGTGATCTTGATTCACCTAGAGTAAGACATCGAATTACCGAAAATCTTCCTTCTGATCTCATAAGTATTGAAGAACTTGTTGGTCCAAACGAAGACATATTTCTTCCCGAAACCCAAGAAAATTTGAATCTTAAAGAGTGTGAATCAATATTCTACAGTCCTTTTAGAACTAATGCTTGGTATTTATCATTGATAATTTTTTTACAAAACGCAGGTCCTACTTATTCACCACCTCGAATTCTTTTTTACCCTACACCAAGAGGTTATCAACCTTCATTAGCTATGTCGGGTGAGTCATCTATGTTTTCTAAATCTCCAGAAACATTTTTATACAATGGTTCTTCTGTTCCTCCGGGATACCAGTCGCTCTCTGACACCTTCTCAGGAGCAGCTCCTCAACCAATTGAACAAATGTTATCATCTGGTAAAAATGGAACAAATACTGAAACATTAAACATAGAATAGATTTATATGATGTCTAGAAATATTCCAAATCCTCAACCTCAAGGAAGTCAGTTACCGCCTGGGGGGCAACCTCAAGGAAGTAAGTTACCACCTGGACGACAACCTCAAGGTAGTCAATTACCGCCCGGAGGGCAACCTCAGGGTAATTTTTTACCACCTGGAGGTCAACCTATAGGACAATATTTACCGCCTGGGGAGCAATCTCAAGGACAATACACACCTCAAGTTCAATATCAACCTCAAGGACAGTACATACCTCAAGGTCAATATCAACCCCATAGTTAGTTCATACCTCAGGGTCAATATCAACCCCAAATTTAGTACATGCCTAAAATTCACTATCAACCTCAAGGTCAGTACCCAGCTCAAGGTTTTCAACCTCCTTCAGGTCAACCATTACTGCAGGGAGCTGGAAATTTTCCAGTTAATTATCAAACCTATGTTCAACCTAGTTATGGTCCTTCATATGCACAACCTTCTATGGGTCAATATCCCAGAATTAATACGGTGTGGGATCCATCTCAAATTCAATAGACTTTGCAACCCAATGTGCAGCTACCTAATCAACTTGGATAGCCCTTAGATTTTGGTCTGATCCAGCAACCTGTCCATCCTACCATTCAAGTCTCTGCACCTGGTTCTATTCACAAACCTGGGCCGAGTACACCTAGAACTCTGCCTCAATCTTCTGTTGTTGCTGCAACTTCTGTTCAACCTACCACACCTATTTCTGGAGTATCTGCAACTCCCTCGTTTCTACTACTCCCTCGTATCGTTGCAATTTCTCAAGACTGTGCTACGCTCAGACCTACAATTTAGACTACGCCTATATACCCACAGGATAATTCAGAGCAAGTATCACACATTCATTTTTTTTGTCATCTAACCTATTATCATTAGATGAACCTAACTACACCATGTAAGACCAATTTTACCCTCAGTAAAATTTCTTTCACCATGTGCAATAACTTGTTTGTTTATATTTCCTGGTCATATTTAACCCAAAACAAGGAAATTAATTAAATAAATCCTTCTTTATTTAATTATTTCTTAAGAATAAGTTATTTAAATCATCATTTAAATAATATTCTTAGTTAAATTTGACTAAATCACATATAAATAATTAAATAAACCATTATTTATTTAATTATATTCTCCTCATTTCCCTTAAATAATAAATAAATCATTTATTTATTTGTTATTTATAAATAAAGGAATTGACCCAAGTCAAAAATCCTTTTCCCTCCAACAAATATAATAAAATATTCCTAAAGCGTGATTCTAGAATTTGATTAATAATATTTTATTCATGCATCGAGTTCTAGAACACCCCAATATTTTGTTATAAATAGAAGGGTTTTCCCCATTCATTAGTCACCTCCATTGCATTAGATCACTCTGGATCTTTTCTTGGTCACCATTTTCCATTTTTTGCATTGTGAGTTCCCATTGAGTTCTATGTTTGTTTGGGTTCTCCACATCAACCAAAGAGAGGAATTTTAGATCTGAAACACTGAGGACTTTCAAGAACCCATCCCATTGAGGAGAACCAGAAAAAACCTTTCTTGTTTTCCTCTCAGGTGCCCCATTCTTTAATATAATACAAAATTCTTTTAAATATATTGTTCTTGTCTTATCTATTGGATGCATGGAGCCACATTGTATTTTATCTGCTTAATGTCTTTTGTGCTTAGATCTAGATTTATGCAGCAGACTTAAAGATATTTTGCAGCCATAATCGATGTTAGGGCTATTTTTTATGCGTAGCTAAAGTGGTCTTTTACGACGAAAGATTCATACTAACAATTGGTGACTCCACACGGGTTTTCTTTTGCGACCGTTGTCGTTTTATATATTCCTGCATATCCAGTTGTTTCAGACCCTAGGGTTTCTCTTCAGTTTTCTGTTTTTCCTATTTTTATGGTGCCTTTCACCTCTAAAACCCTCAAACATTAAAATTTTTAACTTTTGTGTGTTTCTGGCCCTATTGCGCAGGTGACCGACATTAGCCGCAGCTGAGACGACATTTTTTTTCTGAAATCTGCTGCCGAGAGTGCCAGAAGTGCAGGTCACACTTTTTGGCCCAAAAACTGCGTCCTGGAGCTTCAGGTCGCAGAAAACAGCCCAAAAACTGCGACCTGAGCGAAAAACAGGTCAAAAACTGCGACCTAGACTTTTTTCTCGAATTTTTTTGAAATTTTTTTGGGTTTTGTCTGAACCTCTGTCAGGGTTGTCTAACCACCGTCTTCGCCCGTTTAGACCTATTCTTGCTCCGTTTTACTCAACTAAGTGGGAATCTAGCACCCTAGGGCTTCAGTACCCTCCACTTGTTGTGGAAGAGTTTTAGCTGTTGTAAGTGTCTAAATTTTCGGAGTTTCAGCCATATCTGATACCTCATTTTCAGATCCCTACAGATAAGCTCTTTTCCCTTTCAAAACACCTCATATAGTTTTGTTTGGGTTTATCCCTAGGGTCACCTCTTTGACCCTCCTACCTTTAGCTGATTCCCTTTTTTGTAACAGAAACCTTGCCTCTGCCTCTTTGCTGTTTTCTGCACCTCTTTTCAGCAGATTTCTCCTTTAGATCCCTGTCCCTCCCGACCTTAGATCTATTGGCCCCTTTTAGCGTGCTTTCATTAGATTTTTTCCCTCTTATAGACTAGTTTTGAGAGACCCACCTTCTTGGGTTAGATTGATGCATTGTTAGCTGTTAATTTTCTGTTCTTTCAGTCTTATTTACTGCAGATTTATTTTCAGTTACGCAACACACTTTTTCTTTTGCTCTCAAAAATGTCTGGTTTAAACAATTAAAATTAACGCACGCCACACACTGACCCTAAGCGAAGAAGAGCCTGGTTCACACCACCTGGCAAAGACTTTAAAATCAATTGACACTGCACCTCTCTGCCCTTGTTTCGACATTGACCTCACTTGATCTTGCACCTCCCTGCCTTTGTCGGTTTTTCTTCCTCCCGTCATCATTGTGCCTCCAAGGCGTTTATCCCGGAGACTTCTTGGCCTTCACCCTCAGTTTCTGATTGGTCGACCTGCTCCTTCCCGTCGTCATCGAGTTAGTCTTCCCCTGATTCCGCACTCTGACTCATCTTCTGATGCTTTGGTTTCTCCCCCTACTTCTGGTTCTCCCCCTGTTACCTTCACCATGTCTGGTCCATGGCCTAACGCTAGTGGCAACCCCAGCCCTAATGTTGGGACTGTTACTAGTGGAACTGCCACAGGAACTACCTCAACCGCTCCCTTGCTCCCCTTCATGGCAGGCCTCAGTCTCCCCGATTTCAATCAGTTGATCAATGATCCTATCCGCCATGATGTTAGTTGGCCTGATATGCCAACCAAGCTTCCCTCCGACATTCCCAAGTTCGAAGGCCTTGCTAGAGAGGATCCCTCCAACCATATCCGATCTTTCCACATGTGGTGTTCATCCCATTCCATTACTGATGATTCCATCCATCTTAGATTGTTCCAACACATGCTTACAGGTGAAGCTTCTAAATGGTATGTTGATCAGCCCATGTCCCCCCATACCACCTTTGCGACTCTTGCCCGGGCTTTTTTATCTTACTTCCATCTTTCCTTTCGTTATGACACTGGTATCGAACTTTTGACTTCTTTCCGTCAATCATCTGCGACCCGCCTATCCGATCATGTCCAGGAATGGCGGAGAAGAAAGAGCCTATGTCAATCTCCTACCTTCGAAGACTGTGTCTACATGGACTGGCTCCTTAGATCTCTCTTGCCCCCTATCGGGAAAGATGTCGCATCGCATTTTCCTCAAACCGAAGAAGTTGCCCTCCAAATGGTGTTAAAATATGACCTGATCTACGCTCAGATGGGTTATGTTTATACTGTTCTACCTGATCTCCCCAGACCCAGTGATGCCCATACACCGGGGGCACCTCATGCCACCAACAGTATCGTTGGAGCTATCTCTCATCCATTTTCTCAACCTCCCATGAGCTATGGTTTTCCTCGGGGAGGGGGCACCACTTCCTGCACTTCTTCCCCTCCCGGTAGCACACATCCAGGATCCGACATGCCTCCTCTTTCTTCCCAACCCCCTATTTACCACACTGTTACCCAACCTCATTATCATCCATATCCACAGCCTAGTGCTCCAACTCCTCTAGCATTAGCACCCCTGCCTCCCTTGTCTTATCAACCCCCGCAACAGCAACCACCACCCCCTCAGGGGCAGGTGTATGCACAGCAGAGCGTGACTAATCCTTTCCCGCAGCAACGCTTCGTGGCTACCCAACCACCTCACAGACCAGTAAACTCTCAACCTCCTCCATCTGGTACCTCTGATTACCAGATCCTCATGATGAACTCTGACCAACCTATAACCGTCGACCTTAACCTTCTCACTCAGTCTCGTCCATACCCCCAGCCTCCTGCTCCATCTATCCCCGAGTCACCTTCTTCAGGTTCTACAGAGCCTCTTTCGACAACTAATGGTCCCTTGCATATCCCTCCGCCCAAAGCCAAGGTTCATACCAAGATTCCTAAGGGACCATTACATCGAAATGCTGCTTCTGACTGAGCTGCCCATTTATTTAGCATAGTAGATGAGCTGGCCCAATCTCCTGTTGCCATTTCAACGCTGGAACTCCTCCAGTCGTGCCCCTCCCAAATACAAGCTCTACTATCTGCCCTGGGCACTGTAGATCCAGCCGATAACCAATTGATTGTTTTCGATGCCCATCAGTCAGAGTCTCCTCCTCTTCCTGCTTCCATAGCTTTCCAAATCTCAGTCACAATCTGAAATGCTAACATTTCCCGGTGCATCATTGACGAGGGGGCATCCACCTATGTGATGTCTGCTTCGGTTTGGAAAAAACTTGGATCTCCTAATTTGGCCCCTTCCACGATCACTCTTCGAGCGTGGGATGGCCACGCCTCCCAGCCCATTGGCATTTTCCGTAATTGTCCCGTCACTCTTGCGGGCAAGACTGTTTGCATTGATGTTGAAGTCATCGACGCCCGTCTTGATTATAACATTATTTTGGAGCGTAGCTACACCTATGCCATGTCTGCTGTCCCATCCACGGTCCACCGCAAGATGTTTTTCCCTCATAATGGAAAGATAGTCACCATTGACCAGTTGACATATCATGAGCCAAAATCTCAGACCTCCCCTGAGTCGACCATCTCTTCTGTAGCCAATAATCAAACCATTGATTCGTCGACCAATGTCTCCCCCGGCATCTACAAAGACTCCTCCTTGCTTGGAAATTTCCCTGGTATTCCTCCTCCTCTTGTCTCTGATCCCAGCTTAGCAAATGTTTGCATGATTTGATCGTCTCGAGCTGACCTTAAACGGCCCACTTCGGCTAGTCAGCAATGTCAACCTCAACCTCGCCTGCCGCAACCTGCTCCTAGCCCTTCGCCTTAGCCCGCCATAACTCTTCATTCTAGCCCTTCTCCTACAGCTGGTATCCATGAACCCCTCTATCCTCCTGGGTCCATTCCACCAGGTCTCAACCATCTTGGAGACATCCCTCCTGGCCATTACCCTACTGGTCAGATACCTTTCCTTGCTCCCCCTCCGGGAGTCTATTTGGTTCCCATCATGGCCACCCTCTCCCTCCCCAATTTGACCCTGAGCATACCCGTCTGGTACCTTGACCCTCCATCCACTACCCCACCTGGTCAACCCCAACCTTATCTTGCTTTGACCCCGGTTCAACCGATCCCCATCACTTCTCCCGCTACAACAGTGCCTCAGTCACCTCAACAGGAACCACCTCCTGTTGCGACCGCTTCGGGTAAGAAGGGAAAAGCTCGCAAGGGGGCATCAAAGGACAAGGCTGCCCCGACAAACCCTGCCCCTCCTCAGCCTCCAAAGCATACCATCCAGTGTGCTTTGTGTGATGTTGTCGGTCACGCCACCCATACGTATCCTGCATTGCTTCATCTGAAGCCCATGGTTAATGTTGCATTCCCTAAGTCCCTGGTCCCAGAAGCCTCTGTTCCTTCCGTGACCGTGGCCAAGAACCCCAAGACTATTCACACCAACCACCCCTGTGCTTTGTGTGATCTCCATGGCCATTACACCCACCTCTGTCCCCGCCTCGAGGACTTCCACACCTCTCTAGCCGCAGTCCACCAATTCGAGGCCAAGCGCACCGAGTCCACCTCTACCCTATTTTCACATTTTGCTTCGATAGAACTAGAGGACACGAATGCCCCATTGACATTCCCCCTCCTGATGTCAAGATGATAGAGCCTTCGTCCACCATCTTCTACCTATCATCATCCATGAGATCCTCGAGGAACATTCCCTCTGAATCCTCCCCTATTGTTTCTCTTGACCTTCCTTCAGCGATCACCCTCGGCTCAACATTGGTAGATCCTTTATCTACTTACTCTTCTATCACCCCTAGTGATGATGCGCATGTGAACCTCTCTTCTCATGATGATGAGTCAGGTAGCTTTGCCGCGTCAAGTGGTCTTTCTTCCACCAGTCACCCCATCTCCTATCACGATGATGACATTATGGAAGAAATCCCCACCCCTGATGTTATCTATTCCCCCTTACATCAAACCCATGTGTTAGAACTACATACACCTTGTGGCCACTACATTGAAACCCAATGTTTGGGTAAGGGGGCACCCATATTAGCGAGAATAAGAGAAGCAATTGTCCACAACTCTCCTAGTGTATCTGGTCATGTCGACTCTAGTACCATTATTCTTCCACATTTAGAAGAACCTATATAGTTCCATGTCACTTCAGCTCACTCTAGGGACGATACCCCTTATCGTTCCTTCATCTTACATCAACAACCTAGTCTCTTAGACATTGTTGTTGACCAACCTAACAGTTTTCTAACAGAGCATCAGTTCATTATCTCCAAATCCTCTTTTTGGGATAGCGACAGCAGGTATGCCAACCCAGAAACTTAAAGTCCATTTGATTCATATATGCAGTGCTAAAAGAGATTCGTAATCCTCCATTTCCTTTCGCAAGCTGCATAACCATAACGAAAACAAATGACGCACCACATCATTAAAATGTGTTTAGATCCCCCTTTTCCTAAATACATTTTGGCATAACCTCAACATTCTTGGGGGCACATAGGCCCCTCAACCATACAAATCCCAGCTCTCAGCCAAAAACAACATTGAAACCTCCTTTCTCTGACAGGTCGCACTTTTCAGGTCATTTCCTGAGACAGGTCACAGTTTTCTGCCCAGTACCTGCTACCCAGGTCGCAGAACAGACCCCAAAACGTGCGACCTGGCCTGTTCATGAGCTCTGGGTACCTGTTAGTTTTTAGTACCTTGATACTTCACCAGGACACATTGTATCCACAAAGGGTCTATTCACCTTTCCTCTAAATCGAATTTCCTCACTTACAACACTTGTATTGGGGGCACCACTTTGCCTCCTTACCTATCCTTGTTCATATTGATTTTCATCATGAGATACCCTAGTGTAATCATGCTTTTCCGGTCCCCCATTGGACCTTTACCGCATGGCAGCACCATCGAGTCGCCCTTGTTTAAAGCATCCAAGTTGAGTCCTCATCCATCATAAAAGTCTATATCAGATCCCTTTGTATCCTAACATAGCCCTCCATCCTTCATTGTTTGGTTCCCCTCTCGTGTTGCACATTATGGCCTTTAGTACCATCGTCACTTATCCTCCTTGATATTTTGTCAGCTGCCACCACGCCATTCATGCCCTTTATGCTCTAACAAGGGAAGTCGTCCAACCGCTTATCCGTATCCCTCATTCCATCATCATCATTCCTGTCTATCTGTTCGTCGCTCTACTATTTTCTCTCGTGCCTTAGTTGGGGTTCCATTATTGCCTCACCTATGGCAGACCTACTTCTGTCGACATCAACTCATTTACTCCAGATGTCAAGTCTAGGGGGCAGTGTACCTTGGTTCGAGCTCTTTTCATCCTGATCGTGATCTATACACTTGATGGTTCAGTGATGCAACAACAGCTATTGGTGATACCCAGGTGTGTGTGAGATGTCTCAACCCTCATGAGGGGGTGGCCCTGCAGGTAGCCCCCCACATGCCCAGATGACTTCTTCATTTCAGCCCTTAATGCAGCTCCTCTTATTTGATGATATCGGCCTCAGCCGCCTGCAGCGCCTCTTCGATTTACATGTATCAGTCCGATTTCGCAAGCCCTTCCCCGTGTGTAGGGGGCATTTGGGTGTATTTGTATCTCATGTACTAAAATATTATTGTCTAAGTCCTGACGGTTATTCCAGGCATGGCATGTATGTGGGATTCATAATTCTAGTTATCTGGCTCATGTTTAGGCTAGCACATGTTTTACTATTGTGTTCTGTGGTTTTCCGGGCGCCTTATTGTGTGTACTATTGTCTCGGCGGGCATAGGTATGCCTCCCCCTCCACCTTTAGCACAGGTACCACTTCATAAACTAGAGACTTGTTGCACCTGTAAGTCTCATCTCCTCAGGGTCTAATCCTTTAGCATTTTCGACTACATTACATTCCTCTCTCTCACTTTCCTCTTGTTATCTAGTGATTGAGTTCTTACAATGTACTTTGGTCATACGATTTGCTCCTAACACTCGTACGTTGGGGGGCAATTTGTTACACCATTTTTTTGGTCATCTAACCTATTATCATTAGATGGACCTAAGTACACCATGTAAGACCAATTTTACCCTAAGTAAAATTTCTTTCACCATGTGCAATAATTTGTTTGTTTATATTTCTTGGTCATATTTAACCCAAAACAAGGAAATTAATTAAATAAATCCTTATTTATTTAAGTATTTCCTAAGAATAAGTTATTTAAATCATTATTTAAATAATATTCTTAGTTAAATTTGACTAAATCACATATAAATAATTAAATAAACCATTATTTATTTAATTATATTCCCTCATTTCCCTTAAATAATAAATAAATCATTTATTTATTTGTTATTTATAAATAAAGGAATTGACCCAAGTCAAAAATCCCTTTCCCTCCAACAAATATAATAAAATATTCCTAAAGGGTGATTCTAGAATTTGATTAATAATATTTTATTCATGCATCGAGTTCTAGAACACCCCAATATTTTGTTATAAATAGAAGGGTTTTCCCCATTCATTAGTCACCTCCATTGCATTAGATCACTCTGGATCTACTCTTGGTCACCATTTTCCATTTTTTGCCTTGTGAGCTCCCATTGAGTTCTATGTTTGTCTGGGTTTTCTACACCAATAAGAGAGAGGAATTTTAGATCTGAAACACTGAGGACTTCCAAGAACCCATCCCATTGAGGAGAACCAGAAAACACCTTTCTTGTTTTCCTCTCAGGTGCTCCATTCTTTAATATAATACAAAATTATTTTAAATATATTGTTCTTGTCTTATCTATTGGATGCATGGAGCCACATTGTATTTTATCTGCTTAATGTCTTTTGTGCTTAGATCTGGATTTATGCAGCAGACTTAAAAATATTTTGCAGCCATAATCGATGTTAGGGCTATTTGTTATGCATAGCTAAAGTGGTCTTTTATGACGAAAGATTCATACTAACAAGTACAATTCTCACTAGTCAACCACAATTTACTTATCAACCGTACCAGGGGAAGTATCAATTTGGACATGCTACACAAAATCCAACATATCAATATTAGCCATATCCTGGGTATACTTATCAAGTACCTCAACAACCCCAGTATGGTCCAGTTAATCCTAGTTATCCAGGAGGTTTCACAATTCCCAATGCGCATCCAATTCCAGGATATCCTGGATATCCTCCTCCTGGAACTGGTTTGATCACACAAGGTTATCAAGACCCTAGTTGTCAATTACCGTTCATAGAAACTTTAGATTTACCTGATCTATTGCGCCTTATGAATGATCCCATTTTTTATCTTCTGTATTGGCCACAGATGCCTAATAATTTGCCCAGTGTTATTCCAAAGTTTGAAGGTAACTCAGGAGAAGATCCATCTAATCATGTTATGACTTATCACCTCTGGTGTGCATCCAATTCACTCATTGATGATTTGATTCGATTACTTCTTTTTCAGATAAATCTCATTGGTCTAGCTGCCAAATGGTACATTGAGTTACCACGAGGCTCATTTAATAATTTTAATGCATTAGCTACTGCTTTCCTAACCCATTTTTAGTTACCTGTGAGATACGACAATGGTACGGAATTTTTGACCTCATTAAAAAAATATACATCTACATACATATCTGATCACATTCATGAATGGAGACGTAGGAGACGTTTAATGAAAGTCTTTATTCCGGATCAAATTTTGGTTGAATGGTTTATCAAATCGTTATTTCCCAAAATTATTGAAGATGTGGCCAAAGGAGGCGTTGTTACAGAAGAGCAAGTCATTGCTCAAGCTCAGTACCTTGACCTTGTATATACACAGTCAAGTACTCTGTATGACAAAATCCCCAATTTACTAAGACCTACCCAGTTAACTATAACTCCTTTAGGATCTCATGCCGTTGATGGTGTAATTGGTTCTGTTAGCACTAGCAAGAGTAAGAAGAAATATTCCAAGACGACTTCTCCTATTATAACTTTACCTGATTCACCAAAATGAGATTCTTCCATTGAAACTTCTGCCGATATTCATGTCATAGAATCATCTACAGCCAAACCTAAAACTGGTGGTAAGAAGAAAGGTAAGAATAAAAACAAAAAATCATCTTCAAAAGATAAAAACGATAAAACTGAACCAACTGACGATAAACGAAAACCTCGTTATCCTTGTCTAATATGTGATGAGGATCATTTTACTAAAGAGTGCCTGCATAGAGCTGGGGTATCAAAATTCGTTAAGGGTATGCCCATACCTACTGTCTTGAAAGTTCCCTTTCCTACTCAAGATAGTAACATTATTGGCTCTTCCTCAAATACGCAAAAGATATCTTGATGGTTGCAACGCGATCGCAAGATTATGGTAGTAAAAATCCTCTTGGTGGTAAAGAAGTAGAAAATTCTAATTCAGCATCAACTACACCTCCCTTAGTTTCTGATCCGCTATAGATTGAGAAACCAAATTATGACTTAGTAATCAAACCGCCTGCTAAAGGTGTGCTTCGTAAATCAGCTTTCAATCCACATGCGAGAGCTGCTCAGAACTACAATATTGTTGAAGACTTGGCGATTTCCCCTTCAGCAATGTCGGCTTTGGAGGTACTTCAATCATGTCCAGCACAAAGAAAATTACTATTTTCAGCCATAGGAGTCGTAGATCTTTAGGATTCGAACCTAATGATCTTCGATTTGGAAAATTTTACACCCCGCCTACCCCACCAAATGGCTTTTCAAATTCCTGTATTAGTCAAAAACAAACATTGCTTTCGTACTGTTATTGATGAAGGGGCTTCTACGTGTATCATGTCGTTAAAATATTGGAAATCACTTGGTTCTCTGACACTTAACCGATCGCCGACTATCCTCAAAGCTTTTGTTGGAAGAGGATTCCATTCGTATGGTATTTTACAAGATCTACCTATAGAGGTCGAAGGAAAAATCGTTAATCTAGATGTGGAAGTGGTTTATGCCCCTCTGGATTACAACCTTCTCTTGGGTTGCAGTTGGTCTTACACCGTGACTGTTGTCGTATCATCGGTCTTTCATCTCATCATGTTTCCTCATAAAGGAAAGATCGTTAAAATAGATCAGCTCTCATATTATTCATCCGACCCAGACACTACTGATAGCATCCAACATGTCGGAAAATCAACTATCCCTTATAAAGATGTTGGAGTAGGTTTAATTAAAGATTCTGCTTTACTGGGAACTTTTTCCCTGCCTGCTCCCAACGCACTGCCTCCTGTTAGTCATCAGTATTTTTTTACTTGTTGGTGATGACTAGTTGTAACAGCCAAGTTTTCCAACAGCCGATTTGAAAATTTGTCAAATTTGCCAGCTGGGAAAACACCTATAAAACTTTTTGCTCTCCTAATTTTCAGACCGCCCATGACAAGATGAAACCCCATTATCAAAACCTACCTAGCCTCAGCCATACTAGTCTGCCCACCAGCTCTAAAGAGACAATCTGAATCTGTTCAAAAGCCTCCCCTAAGTTAGGAAGTGGCGCTTTAAGGCATTTCACCCTTGGCAACCACCAAAGAGCCAAAAAACCTCCATCTGCTATAGACCAGTCATAACAGACCTCCCACTCTGCTAATGAAGTTAGTCACAGCCCTAAGTCGCGCCACTTATACACCCTTAAGTCTCAGAAATACATAGACCATAATCTCAAGCTGATCTTAGGTGTTTTGCAGTGATTGATAGATTTTTTCAAGAACAAGAACATATCAGTATCTCAGAAGACAATTTTGAGCTCCACATGAGAAGACAACTGCTTCTCAATGTGATTATTGAGCCTAAGATGCATCTACGGGGCAAAGAGTTATTCATCAAACTCTTGCAACCTCATTCATAGCCTGAAAGGATAGCAGAAGAAAAAGCAACATTGTCAAGAGGCTGTTGATAAGTCATGGCTAAAAAAAACCTCCTTCATTTATAAGCAAAGGGTTAAGGCGCCTCCTTCATCCATAAGCAGAGGGCGATGGCCAAGGTTTGACTTGAGAGGTTGCAGCTGACTGTAGTCAAGGTTTGTTTTAATGAACAGTGAGACAGTGACACATATTTTCTAAAGTACAGTAGTGATTGAAGGCTGAGGTAAAAGCATCAATTTTTTCAATGTTGTTTGCCTGCCATCATGTGTAAGGAACCCTTGTGAAGCATGTTTATCAAACAATCTTCAGACATTTCGCCAAGTAAAAGGCCTCCTTTATTCACAAGAAGAGGGCTAGGGCATTGAATGTTTTCAAAGTCTGATTGGTCAAAGATGCAGTAGAAAGAGACCAAGAAGGAAAGCAGGGGTACCACTGCAGTCAAAGGAGGTCAAGCTCATCTCTTAACAGTTTTTCTCTCAAAAGACAGTCTGCAACTCCAACAAAACAAAATTTGAAGAATGGTCGATGAAGTGAGTCATTGCACAGGCGAAAGAACTAATGATGATTATGTTTTAAAAGTACTGGTCTCTTTACTCATAAAAAGGTGTCTGTCAAATATGCTTATCATAGTTGACAAAGGAACTTGAGCTCATTTCCGTCAAAGAGGCATTTCAACTAAACTCAGTTGTTCATAATATACAAAAATGGGACTCTAGCATACTTTCAGATTCTGGAGAGGATTTCAAAACAAATATTGGCATGTTCATTATAAAAAGGACAATGGTACCATATCAGTGCATTTTGAGTAAAGAGGGAGGTGTTAGAAACAACACCCTTTTTTGACAGAGAATGATAAAACATAGGTGAATGCCACTGCAATTTTGCACTTAAAATCAAGTTTAGTTTCACAGTGGGCATCATTCAACTCCAAAGCATTAAGAGAAAAGTGTTATTTATGTTAAAAAAAGGGAAAAATAATCTCTGTCAAAGTGTCAAAGAATACCCCCTGCAGCATGAAAAATCCTATACAGGTGTCCTCTTTTCATAGCAAAGCACTAGAAGTATTAAAAGGTTATTGAGATGACAGTTTACCTTCTTCCTCAGCAAAGGGCATTGCAAACAGGTATACAAGCTCATGAAAGGCAAGGAAGACTTTGGCATATTATTTCAGGTTCTGAAATTCATTGAAGGAAAAAGTTGCATACCACTGTTACAAAGGGAGACATTTTTTCCCCTAAGTAAGAAACAGTCAAAAGTCTAAAGGAAAAATTTCTCAAAAAAGGTTGTGTCACTTCAAAAGGGAAGGTTTGGCTTATAAAAAACAAGCATTGTTACTATACTTCGATTGAGAAAAGAGAAAAAAGTCTTAGCTGTGATCTTATAAAGGGTAAGAGCTCCATGCTTTGACTTAAAAAAAAAAACAAAAGCTTTTTGAAAGTTTTTCGAAACCATCATTTATCACATCAAGGGTTTCACCTTTTTTTCAAATACAAGGAGGTAAGGGACCGTTACAAATTCATATTGCAAACTTTAAATCAGAAGCAAGGCTCTCCTTTGATGTTCACGAGATCAGAGAGAGGAATTTTGAACAATTACACAAAGTTTTCGGGCCTCAGCAACTGCGCGGCGCGCCTGTAAGTGTGTGCGGCGTGCTCAGGCGTGTTCTCTGCACTGCGACACAAGGCTGCCCGGCGTGCCTGTAGGTGCGCGTGGCGCACCTGTAGCCTTGGGTCCTGTCGGCCCGACAGTGACCCAACACCAAGGTTTGCGCGGCATTCTTCCTCCTAAAGGTGCTGCACATGAATTCAACCCTCAAACACACCTCCAAATCACATGTAAAGCTGCTCCAACTCTCTACAAGGCCTGTCATCGATTTCAAGGTATTTCTGCAACCTCCTTTGAAGTTTTTTAAGTGGTGGACAGGAGATAAGCATCACAGTAAAAAAATCACAGGTTTGAATTTTGTATGAAAACGAGATTTTCTATGGTTGATAAAACATCAAAAGTTTGTGAGTTATATTGATATAGAAGAGCTCATCTAACTGCCCTCAAAGAATGATGAGAGATGAAAGCCTGGTTTTAAAGGTGGAAAGCTTAGCATTTGAAGAGTGAAACATTGCTCCTATTTTCAACCATTTTGATCATACATGCATTACTTAGACAGTATTCGAAATCTGCCTCGGTGTGATGAAGAATAAGGTCATGGTTGCCCTTTGACCATGAGCAGACCTTAGTGACCAAAGTAGTGAAAATCAATTAGATGTGTTTCTGTCAAGCTTGTGTAAAAGACTGTAGAATTTAAAGAGGACAGTGTTTTGTTGAAGGGGAGTTTATATTGTTGAGTGCTACAGGATTCTCTATGACCAATCAAAAGCAAAATAAACTCTGTCACCTATTACACAGTAAACCTTGGACTGTGTATTGAGACTTGTTGATTAACTGTGTTTATATTATTAAATATATTTGGTGAGCTGCATACAAGGAGGGTATTGTTGTGTTCAAAGAGAATTTTATTGGCATTATACTGCTACAAACCTTTGTTAAACACCTCAGAAACATTTCAAAACCCTGCCACCTTTCCCTATGTACAGTGACTTCTTACTGTGTGAATGCACTTTGTGATTGACTGTGTTTATGATTGTTGAATCCACTGGTGGAGAATCACACCAAAACGAGCAGTGTTTTGTTTGAAAAGAAGTTTGTTGGTACTATGACTGCTGCAAGACCTTTGCTACCACCTCAGAAACATTTCAAACTTTGTCACCTTGTCCTATAAACAGTGGATTTGGACTGTATAGATATACTCTGGTTGACTGTGTTCCTATTGTTGAATTTATTGGATTGAGTGGCCTAAAAAGAGAGCAGTGTTTTTGAATCAAAAGGCTTTTTGTTTTTACCTTCCTCTAAAAAAACAAGGCTATCTTATTTCCTCAAAACACCAACAGGCAGGGTACTCTTACCACAAGCACAAGAAAGTTATTTTGACTGTGTTTATCCTTGTTTACTGTGTTTTCATTGTGAATATTAGCTGATTGATATTCAAAGGTTAGGAAAAGCAGCATTTTGAAGAAATAGGGATCTTACATAAAAAAGGGGACATTTTACACAACATTCAAGATCATTATTGCCTTATCAAACAGAGAATTGACAGGTTGAGACAGAGTTTGGTTTGAAGAACGCATTTCAAAGACTGTGAGGCAGTTTGGTGTTTCAAGAGCGCATCTAGCCCAAGATGCTGCCCAGGCAGGATAGCAGAAGTGGGTTACACAAGAGATATGAGCCTGTTGGCAATATGATGCAGAGTGTTGTCCTTGATGGCAACCCACTGAATGAAGATGAAGACATGAGAGTGTTGGCATGTGTTGTCCTTGATGGAAATCCACCTGATGAAGTTATTCTTGACCTGATGGACTTGGTAAATGATGTAAATCTGATGTGAAATGATGTTAGTTAGCAATATGATGCTGAGTATTGTCATTGAATGGCAACCCACTTGATGAAGAAGATGGCAACTTACTTGATGAAGTTGTGCTTGATAGAATATGTTCTTGATGAAGTAAATCTGATGTATCTACAGAGAGTACAGAAGGTAATGAAGAAAGGAATTCAATATGTGCTAGATCCATGATGAAAAGAGTATGTTTCAAGGAATACGCGGATTTGTCTAGGATAAGTCGCGTATGCACGCGGTTAAGTACGTGCCAAGTCGCGTATGGGAAAAAGCGCTCAAAAAGTGCAAAACCAGGGGTAACCACCATGGTATTGACCCATTGTATTGGGTAATGATTCGTCTAAATGACCCCGTCCAAGAATACCATCGGATGTAATGTGGTTTTGGCTCATGGTATTGAAAAAGGGTAAACCTATATAAAGAGAAGAAATTCATTGTGCAAATGATAAGTGGGGGAGCAAGATGTCTGAGCTTGAATGAATACTTCTCTGTGAAGTATATCTGTATGGAAAGGGTAAAGGTTTGATGATAGATCTGAATCTATGATGCACCTATGAAGAAATGATGAAGCGGGATATCTAGATCTAAAATGTATTTGTATTTGCTAGATCTGTTTATGGAATGATTAGATCTGAGATATGGCAAACATCTGTCTGAAGTAAAGGGTTAAATCTGTGTGATGTATCTGTTCTGAAGAATTGCAATGACCTAAATGTCTGAAGAACCATACGCTAGTTCGCCGCAGAGGAAGCGCGTATATACGCGTTTTCGCTGAAGAGAAAGCGCGTATGCGCAATGAAATTAGCTCTGTAATATGTATAGAAGTATACACTAGTTTATGTGAACGGAAGCGCGTATATACGCGACATCAGTGAAAGGAAAGCGCGTATGCAAACTAGGGTTTGCTGAAGTCTGTGGTAAGAAAAGTCTGATCTGTTATGCTGGTTTACAGATATCTGTCAGTGAGTTGTATGTATCAGTTTCATGTTTGACTGTGCTTAAAATTATGGAGTGGGTCCAATCTGAAAATATGATGAAACGTGGCCTGCAAGTTGTGTCCTAAAGGAAGCTTTGGATCCAGTGTAAAAATTGATGAATCGTGGTCCATAGAGGTGCTGAGGGTTGTAGCCTTCAGTCAGGGGGTTGTAGCTCCCTTCCAGGTGAGGCTGGTAAACGAGATCAGGGGGTCGTAGCTCCCTTCCAGGTGAGGCTGGTAAACGAGATCAGGGGGTCATAGCTCCCTCCGGTGAGAGGCCAAATGAGTTAGGGGTTGGAGCTCCCTTCCAGAGAGGTCAGACGAGCCAGGGTGCCTCACAGCAAGGGAGTCTCGCACTCAAGACATATGTTGTAAGATGTTTTCACAATAAAATATTGAAGGTCGAGCAACTCACGTGGTTTTCCGACTCTGGGTTTCCACCTAAAAATCCCGGTGTCTATGTGTGATGCTTTGTGTGATGGTTTACCTAGTGTTCCTATTACCATGTTTATCGATAACTTACGATGAATGAATATTGCAAAGAACAAAGTTAATAAATATCCAGATGATTAGATCTCTGCCAATAATACGCGAGTTTTATGAAGGATATCCACGTGTATACGCTAGTTGGCTTCAGCAAAGTAGCGTATGGGCTTTAGAGCATGAAAAAGTAAAAAGTTTTAGTTTGCCCTAAATACTGATTCACCCCCCCCCCCTCTCAGTATTTTTCCCAACAATTGGTATCAGAGCAGGTTCTTCTGCAGAAGCTTGATCGCTTGAAGGAGATCCGTCGCAATGGGAAGTCTTGAAGGAGTAATGTCTATAAAGCCACCTCTATTCAATGGAAGCAATCTGATATTCTGGAAGGTACGAACAAAAGCATATCTGCAAAGCCTTGGTGCAGATGTATGGGCAATCGTGGAAGAAGGTTATCAATACCCAGCAAGTATTCCTACTGATGCAGCGGAAAGGAAGAAGTATGAAATCAATGCCATAGCAGTAAATGTCTTATTAGGAAGCATGTCTGAACCAGAATTTGCTAAAGTGATGCAGCTAAATTCAACAAAAGAAATATGGGACAAAATCATTCTGAGTTATGAAGGAGATACAAAGGTAAAAAGTGCAAAACTCCAAACTCTTATAATTGAATATGAAAATTTAAAGATGCATAGTGATGAAAGTATTGCCAGTTTCTTTCTTCATCTAGATGATATTGTAAATCGAATGAGAAATTTGGGTGAAACCATAACCGATACTACTCTGGTGGAAAAAGTCTTAAGATCCTTGACTTCAAAATTTGACTCTAAATTTTCAGCTATTGAAGAAAGGCAAGATCTTCAAACTCTTACTATTGTTCAATTACATGGTATTCTGACTGCTTTTGAAATGAGACAAGGAGGTCCTTCTCAAATCAAAGAAGCTGCTTTTAAGGCGTCTGCAAAAGGAAAAGAAAAGGAAGTTGTCAAAGAATCCAGCTGAATATCCGAAGAAGAAGAAGCGAATTTTGTGAGAAAACTCCAACTAGGTACTGGAAGATTCAAAGGTAAACTTCCCTTCAAATGTTTTGATTGTGGAAGAGTTGGTCACTATGCTGCTAAATGTCCTTATAGAGATAAATATGGTAAAGAGAAACAATTTGGAAAAAGGAAGAGTTATTATGCAAATGAAGATGATGATGAAGTGTCCAATGAAGATGAAGAAGATTCTGACCAAGCTCTACAAGTGCTCATGGCAAAGAAGCAAAAGAAGAAGGCTACTCAAGGAAAGGAGATACCTCAAAAATCATGTATATGCAAAGGCAAAGATAGTGAAAGTAACAGTATTGATCTAGAAGAAGCTGTCAAGATTAAAGTTGAAGATCAGCAAACATCATCTAAGGAGAATGAAATTATAGAAGCAAATGATGAAAGTAATGATTGGTATCAATTTGAAAGGAAGGAATCTATCTACAAAGATGTGATCTCTAGGATGAATGAAAAGATTGAAACACTAAATGGACAGATAGACAAGTATCAAGGATTGTACGCTCATGCAACCAATCAAGGTGAAAAACTTAAAGCATAAATCATCTCTCTACAAGCAGATCTTGAAGCATCAAGTAAGAAGAATGAGGAACCTCTACAACCATTTGAAAAGGAAGGCCTTGAAGCAGAAATCATCTCTCTCAAAGAAGATCTGGAAAAATCAAATAAGAAGAATGAAGAGCTACAACAAACATGTGAAGAAAACGAAAATTGGTTGAAAGAAGAGATTCTAAATCTGAAGGATCAAGTAGAAGATGGAAGAAGGAAGGAAGAAAGCATGACAAAGCAATGTCAAGCCTTGGAGGTTGAGGTAAACATTCTCAAAGGTAAATTAGAAGAAAAGGTTAAACTTTTGAGGTTTCAAGATAGTACTAATATTTTGGACAATATTCTGAGTAATCAAAGGTCTCCTGTTATCAAACTTGGTCTTGGTTTCCATGAAACTGTTAAAGGAGAATCTAGCTCACAAGGAAGTGCTAAAAATTCAGAGGATGTCAATGCAAAACCTGAAGTGTTGAAAGAAACAAAAGGTCAACTAACAATGATGAAATCTCAAAGGAAATCAGTCAATAAAGTTGAATGCTTTAAATGTCATAATTATGGGCATGTTGCAGCAAATTGCAGGAGCAGATCATTTCAGCCTCAATCAAACAGTTCCTACATAGAAAGGTACTCTGGTTTCTTCAAGGGATATTGTTTTCCATGTAACAAGTATGGACATAAAGCAGCTGATTGTAAAAGGAGGAAGATTAGAAATACTCATTATGATTCTTATGCTTATTTCTCTGGACACATGAGATGTTATTCTTGCAACAAGTATGGACATGTAGAAAAGGAATGCAGGTTGAACAGATCTGAGAAAGTGGACAATTTTCAGCACACAGTTAGGAAGTTCAAGCAAATTTGGAAAAAGAAGGAGGACCAATCAGAAACGTAGGGAATTCTGACCCTACTGCAGTCATCCGCTTTTGAAGCTTACTTCTCTTATTGGTTGCAGGAATGATGTGGGATACATTATGAGTTTTAGTGATGTATCGTCACAGGGGGAGCAATGTATGATGACTCTCATGGTTGATCTGATTTTTCTGGTTATATGTATTTCTGACAGAGCATCTGGTATGAAGACGACAGGTACAGGAAGTACAAGTTCAGGGGGAGATGAAGGAATGTGAAAAATTTCTATGCTTCACTTTCCATACGCGGGTTCTATGAACAAAAGTCGCGTATACACGCGATTTCCAGAAAACACAGTCGCGTATATACGCAAGTTCATGCACATAAAACCGCGTATGTCTGGTTGCTGACATTTTCTGTTTGGGGTCAGCTTTCTTCAGCACAGCTGCAATGCTGTTTGGTATCTCTGATACTGTTTGGTACCTCTGGTGGTGTTCCAGTTCTCATAATTCTATTTCTAATGTTCTGATAAAGATGCCTTGATGATTTGTTGGTGAAAGTGTTCAGGATGCACAAACTAAGGGGGAGCCTTAGTCTTATGGAAAGGATGCTTGGATGCACAGATTCAGGGGGAGCATTAGCTTTGCTAAGTATAATGCATTGTTGGCATTATGATGATTCTGAAATATGTTCTTTGAAGTCTTTCTGGTATTGGTCATAAATGGTCATATGTGTAATTTGATGAAAAGGTCTTGTTGAGACCCATGATGAAAATTGTAATATTCAGTCATGTAAGGACTTGAAAAATTTGTAAACCCACTTGGTTGGGTAGCTGAGTCAAATTTTGTAAACCCACTTGGTTGGGTAGCTGAGTCAAAATTGAAAACCCACTTGGTTGGGCATTTGAGTCTCATATGTAAATCCACTTGGTTGGATCTTTGATGTAAGTATGAGTCTTTGGTGATAGGAAGTTCATAGAGTCATGTACTTCATTGAAAAATATGTTTGAAGATTCAGCATGAACTCAGGGGGAGCTTGGTCACTTTAGTATACATCAGATCTGCAGGACGCTTCTTCTACATGAGGAGAAAAGAGGGAGAGTGTGTTGGTTTTGATCCGCCCTTTGCCCTTGATGTCAAAGGGGGAGAGTGACATGGTGTTTGAATGAAGAGAAAGAATGGTGTCAAAGAATGGGGAGAGTGACATGGTGTCATTGTATTCTTAATGTACCTATCTATTGTGGTGATCAAACACCATCGTGGTTGCCATCAAGTCCAAAGGGGGAGATTGTTGGCAATATGATGCAGAGTGTTGTCCTTGATGGAAACCCACTGAATGAAGATGAAGACATGAGAGTGTTGGCATGTGTTGTCCTTGATGGCAATCCACCTGATGAAGTTATTCTTGACCTGATGGACTTGGTAAATGATGTAAATCTGATGTGAAATGATGTTAGTTAGCAATATGATGCTGATTATTGTCATTGAATGGCAACCCACTTGATGAAGAAGATGGCAACTTACTTGATGAAGTTGTGCTTGATAGAATATGTTCTTGATGAAGTAAATCTGATGTATCTACAGAGAGTACAAAAGGTAATGAAGAAAGGAATTCAATATGTGTTAGATCCATGATGAAAAGAGTATGTTTCAAGGAATACGCGGATTTGTCTAGGATAAGTCGCGTATGCACGCGGTTAAGTACGTGCCAAGTCGCGTATGGGAAAAAGCGCTCAAAAAGTGAAAAACCAGGGGTAACCACCATGGTATTGACCCATTGTATTGGGTAATGATTCGTCTAAATGACCCCGTCCAGGAATACCATCGGATGTAATGTGGTTTTGGCTCATGGTATTGAAAAAGGGCAAACCTATATAAAGAGAAGAAATTCATTGTGCAAATCATGAGTGTGGGAGAAAGATGTTTGAGCTTGAATGAATACTTCTCTGTGAAGTATATCTGTATGGAAAGGGTAAAGGTTTGATGATAGATCTGAATCTATGATGCACCTATGAAGAAATGATGAAGCGGGATATCTAGATCTGAAATGTATCTGTATTTGCTAGATCTGTTTATGGAATGATTAGATCTAAGATATGGCGAACATTTGTCTGAAGTAAAGGGTTAAATCTGTGTGATGTATCTGTTCTGAAGAATTGCAATGACCTAAATGTCTGAAGAACCATACGCTAGTTCGCCGCAGAGGAAGCGCGTATATACGCGTCTTCGCTGAAGAGAAAACGTGTATGCGCAATGAAATTAGCTCTGTAATATGTATAGAAGTATACGCTGGTTTATGTGAACGGAAGCGCGTATATATGCGACATCAGTGAAAGGAAAGTGCGTATGCAAACTAGGGTTTGCTGAAGTCTGTGGTAAAAAATGTCTGATCTGTTCTGCTGGTTTACAGATATCTATCAGTGAGTTGTATGTATCAGTTTCATGTTTGACTGTGCTTAAAATTATGGAGTGGGTCAGGTACGAAATATGGCATTTGTTACACTGGTGTCCTAAAGGAAGCTTTGGATCCAGTGTGAAAATTGATGAAACGTGGTCCAAGGTGGTGCTGAGGGTTGTAGCCTTCAGTCAGGGGGTCGTAGCTCCCTTCCAGGAGAGGCTGGTAAACGAGATCGGGGGGTCGTAGCTCCCTTCCAGGAGAGGCTGGTAAACGAGATCGGGGGGTCGTAGCTCCCTTCCAGGAGAGGCTGGTAAACGAGTCAGAGGGTTGGAGCTCCCTTCCAGGAGAGGCTGGTAAACGAGCGCAGGTGGGTGCCTGCGTGCTGGTCAAGTCTGCGCCAGCACATATGTTGTAAGATGTTTTCTCTATAATAAAATATTGAAGGCTGAGCAACTGCAGCGGTGGTTTTCTCCCGACTTGGGTTTCCACCTAAAAATCCTGGTGTTCATGTGTGATGCTTTATGTGATGGTTTATTCTGTTGTTACTACACATGTTTACTGTTAACATAACATCAGATGAATGAATAGTGCAAAGAACTAAGTTAATAAATATCTGCATATTTAGATCTCTTCTAATACGCGAGTTGTATGAAGGATATCCGCGTATATACGCGAGTTTACTAAAGGAAAGTAGCGTATGGGTTTTAGAGAGTGAAAAAGTAAAAAGTTTAAGTTTGTCCTGAATCTTTGATTCACCCCCCCCCCCCCCTCTCGGTATTTTTCCCAATTTTTTTTGAGGCCAATTTCTACAGAGGAAGTCCATTACATCTGTCCTTTTCAATTTTCATGAGGTGGGGTGTTTGGATTTACTGCCAGAGATACAAGAAGTCAAAAGTTTCTGTATCTGCTTTGCCCAAAATGTGTGAGGTTCAAAGGAAAAATTTCTAAGTGGTAGGCCTTGATTTCAAGTTCTCCCCGAGGTCTGTATCCAAGGCCACTAAAATCCCATACATTGGAGAAAAATGGTTCAAGCAAGCCTATTTAGACTTGGATGACTACAAACCCTTCATCAAGCCTGAGCACAGAGAAGCATGCACTGCTATTTTTCTTTTCTCTCATCTTCTTGCCAGCTATGCTCCTCTTATGAAGATCATAATGAAGTATTTCACTTGTGAAGGGATACTTTCCCGAGTTTATGCATACCACATCCAACTGTTGATGCACTTCACTAGAACCAAGCAGCTCAATCTTCCTTACTTCTTGTACAAAATAATTAAGAAAATGGCCTCCTCAGTCCAGAAGAAGCCTCCATCACAGCAAGTAGTTTCTCTATTCCATCATTCTCTGATTAAAATCATCATCCTTCACCAGCTGGAGAAGAAAGAAGTCTCTTGGGATGTTTTCATTAGTCACTCTGATTTCTCCACTGTCCCTCCGGTCCATACATCCCCCACATCGCCTACTCATCGCCCCTCGCCTTCCTCTAGCAGACCTACTCCTAGAAGGCTCAGAGTCACCACAGAATAGTCAAGAGAGCATGGAGAAGGAGAGGGAAGTGGCCAACAAGAGGAGGAAGGAGATGAACATGAAGAAAAAGATGAGGAACAACAGGAAGAAAGTGATGGAGAGCAGCAGCAAGAGCAAGAAGAGGAGAGTGTTGAACAGCAGCAACTCAGTGAGGAAGGATAACAGTTTGGGCAGCAATTTGGGCAGCATCTTGAACCACCAAATGAACAGGAAATTGAAGCACAGCAGCAGCATGATGTTGGTGATCAAGGGCAGCATTTTGAGTAGCATGGTGTGGATGATCAAGGGCAGCAGGAATTTGATACAGAGCAGCTTCATGATGTTGAGGAACAGGGGCAACATAAAGAAGACAAACAACACCCTCCTCATGATGCCCAGCACCCTCCTCAAGATACACAGTAGCCTCAAGAGGAAAGGCAAAGTCAAGAAGGTGACAAGCAAGATGACAAAGGCAAAGGAATCATGCCTTCCTCTCCTGAAAAGGCCAAGCCCAAGAAAACAAGGAAGAAAGTGCCCAAGGCTGTCACACCAAGTGTGACAAGATCTCTCCGTAGCAAAGGGAAGTTGCCCAAAAATCCTACCATTGACTTACCTAGGAGGAAGAGCGCAAGACTAGCCTTCAAGGGCAAAGGGAAGGGTAAGGTAGGAGAAGGACATGAGCATGGGAGTGCTTTGGATGCCATCCCAATCCAAAGTGACGACAGTGACAACGAAGCCCGGATTCTAGAAAACCTTCTAATCCATAGGGAGGGCCAAATTGATGCATTGGAGAATGACCTTCATCGGGTAAGGAACTTCAATCAATTCTTGCAGATCCAAAATAGCCAAATGAGTGCCCATATGGCTGTCTATGAGACACGAGTGATCAAGTACAAGAAAGAGGCTGCCAAAGCCCAAGCAAGAATAGAGGAGCTCATAGGTGATTTTGATGAAGGTGAAGATGAAGACCAGCCTAGGCGAAAAAGGCCTAGAACCATAGGGCTTAGAAAAGCCCTTGAGAGGCAAAAGGAAGAAGAGCAAGCCCTTCTTCAATCCACTCCCCTCACTACATTGCTTGAGCAAGAGATCAAAAATAATAAGGAGGCATGGCTAGAAAGAGCCAATCAACATTTGGAGAGGAAGCTTGAGAAGGAAAACAGGGATTTATAGCTGCAAAGGAGGATGACAAAGCATTATCAAAAACTAAATCAGTTTTCCCGTCGCAAGTTAAAAGTTGCCCAAGAGAAGCTAAAGGAGGCTAAAGGGAAGCACCCAGCATGGAAAGTAAAGGGAGACACATCAAGACTTCATATTTTGGCTTATGCTTCGGAGCATGTTGCGAAGTACCCTTGAGGGTCATGATCACCGATATTGGGCGCGTTTTGACATGTTTTGGTTTTTTGACATTTTCAAGTTTTTTGTCAAAACTCCTGAAATTCGCCATTTCATTTTGGGGATTCTTCAAAGGAGGGGGATGGTATCATTGGATGCCATAATTTCATGGGCACACCCTTAGTGATTTTCAGAAGATTTGGAGATCATTTGTTTCCCCTAAATGGCGAAAAAGGCTTGATTTTTGCACACTCTGCCAGTTATATCAGCAGACTCTAATTTTTGGTTTTCTACACACAAGTGCAGTTTTGGAGGACTTCTAGGCATCGGATTTGAAAATTTTCACTTTTTCTGAAAATTAGACACTCAGAGCTTTCCAACGAGCTATCATAAGCCCCGTTTCGACATCGGGAAGGTTGCCAAATGTTTCTGGCAAGTCAGGGGACCTTTTGCTGATGTAAATTTGAAATATTTTTATAATTTTTGAACCTCTAAAATCTGCTTTTTCCAAATGTGCGTTTAGCTATTTTTGCACATGAAAAGTGATGCAAAGTCAATTATTTTTCCTTTTCTAGCATTTTCTAGATATTTTATGAGATATTTTTGTGCCTTGGGCTTTGCAAAGCCTCAAGGACAAGTTTAGATATTTTGATTAGGCCAATAGGATGGCAAGTTGAACCATGAGGTTTTCCTCACTTTGGCCTATTTATTCCAAAGACTTGCATTGTAAACAAGGATGAACTTGAGAAAGAAGCAATATATGGTCATATGAGCTTTGGAAGAAAATACTTGTGTTATGCTTTTGGATTGCCTCTTGGATGTTCTTGGATGAATGATGAAGGATTGTTGATGGATTCTATGACTTGGTAGAATGGTATAGTGTTTCTTTCTATGTTTTGTCTTCTAGTTTTCATTCATGAATACATGTTTCTTGCTTGCTATAGATCAGTAGAGAACAAATTTGAGATATGCGCTTGGAGGCACCTCAAATTTCCTGACTCTTCATAGCTTTCATGTTTTCTTCTTCCTTAGTTGCATTAAAGAATTCTTAACTGCTCTTTAATAACTTGAGGATATTGTTGCTTGTTTGATTCATAGTTCTATACATGCTAAGTATGACTTATGATACGCCCTGCTTACCTATGGCTAGCTATAGTCCCATCCATGAAATTTCTCTTTGACTGATTAGATTATCATCTTGTTGAACCAAGGAGGCCTAGTTTCGATCTAGCCCTTTGCCTAAAACTATGAAAATCTTGTTATCAAAGTGCCTAATGACTTAAAGAACTGTGTTTAGGCGTTCCAACATGTTATCACTCAGGTTTTCCTTGAAGTTGTGGAAAAGGAAAGTATACCCGAGGTAACCACAAACCAACCTTCAGATGCAGAATCTAACCAATCTGCATCCAGAGAGGGCTCTCTCTTTATAATTTATCTTTCTTCTTAGAAGGGTTTAGGCTAGTTATAGATCCAAGAGTTTGTTTGAAAATGGTGGAATCCACAAACTAGGGGCAAGGTTGAAGATTTTCAGTCCAGTCGGCTATGGAGTCAAAGGATGGCTTTACTGGATTTCTATTCTACACACAAGATGGCTTTGCAGGGCAAGATAGCCAGACAGAGAACAATCCTTAAAATTTAAAGTGGATGGGATGGTTTTGAAGGGATGAAAGGCAGCTAAGAATCTTTCACCATGTTCAAAAGAAAGAAATGAGATGACTACAAACAAAGAGCAATGAAGAATTCTTTATTATAGTAATCAAGAATGTTTAAATTAGCAAAGCAAGAGCATTTAATAATTCGTGTTTATAACAAATTTAGAGGAAAACATTAAGAATAATCACATCTGAAATCAGAGTACAATTAAGTAAATTCTGATTCAATCCTTTATGTAAATTATTCAGAAATGGAAATAATGATATTATAAACAGATATAAAACTTAAAATATAGGATAGAAAGACGTATTGAACTGCAGTCTGACACATGAATCCTGCAAAAACTCCTAAGCTTAAAATTGTCATCCAGTAAGCCACAAATAAATTTCTCCAAAACACTTTTTATTCCAAAAACATCAATGTCACAGCCAAGTATTAGAATCCACCCTCAACACTCTCTTTGGGGGTTTATTTATACAAAAAATTATTGAAAATATCTCACACTAACCTAGCCAATAATCTAGGGTGACTAATGAGTAATTTACAATAAAAAATGAGACAAATGGTCTCGTAGACAGAATAACAAGTAACTGCTGATGTGTTGTTTCCTTCCTTTGTGGATGTGCTAGAGGCAGGTGCTATAATAAAGCTTGATGTTGTCCCTTTGAGTAATTCCTTTGATTGTCTGATACTCTTTGTTTCTACGGATACTGTTTAACCTGTTCAACTGATACTCTTTAATCTGTGCTCACTATTTATCCTTTACATGATGGTAAAAGACAAATTTCTCTGCCTTAAGATAAATTTTACAAAATTTCCAATAAGTCTTCCCACCATTGATCTTCTGCTATTACGGTTCTTTTAAGTTTTCTCAATGTCTCATAGGCCTCTGTGTATCTGTAAAAAGTGGGCTGACTAGGGAAAAAATACTTTATTTCATGCTCCAGATGAAACAAATTCTTCAATCTATCATAGAGATTCCTCCCTGTTGGCAATGTTGCTTGTAACGCATTGATAGAAAGAACAGTTGTGTTATGAGCATGTATATCTATTTTAGTGACATAGGTTTCCAGGTCCATTATCTTGTCACCTGCTAGCATAGGACTGGGTAACCCATTGTCTAATAAAACCTAAAATTTCCCTTTAAAAGCATTGATTTCTTCTAGCACATCTGAGCACTTCCTTTCTAAATTCTGCATAAGATTTATTTTGGTAAAAACATTTTTTATTTCTAAGATAGTGCCTTTTCTGTCATCAATTCCTAACTCTGAAAGCTGTTGCTTAGTCTGGGTGTTCAGAAACTGTATAAGTTGATTGGCTTGCTCAGGTCTGCTCTTTAATTCATCTCTGGTTTTGGCTATTTCTTCCTGAGCTACTTTGATCAAGTCATTTTGTTCAAAGATTGTTTTAACAAAAGTTCAAATACATTTTACTGACTCAATTATATTATCCCAAATAATTTCATTTATTTCTCTCAAAGGCTTCTCTAATGAAAGATCTTTTTCTAAAGCCTTAACCAATTTTTCCAATCTTTTAATTTCCCTGGTATTATCTGCAACAGTCCTTTTGGACATATCATATTTCTGCTCCAAGTTTTCTAACTGCAATTTTTTGGTTTTAAGTTCTGTGACCCTGAGTTTTAAACTTTCCATTTGTTTTACCAATTCATCAGAACTTAAACCAGAAGTGTCTACCTGTGCTGATTCTGTTTGTTGATCTGTTGTTGTGGTACCTGTAGTTGTAGTAGCTTCTGTGATGGATGTCTGCATGATAGCTTCCTTTCCTTATAAAGCTTGTTCCAATTCTTTCTCTATTTCACTCAGTTGCTCAGTCATTTTTAGGAGCAACTCCATTATCTCTTCATGTGAATTTTCCTTCAAAACTTCTTGGGTCTGCGGATGCCTTGAGGCTGGAAATTTTAGTTGCTTTCTCAGTGCAACAATATCATCATCTTTCTTTTTAATTAGTGCCTCAATGCTTTTGATATCTTTGGGGTTGTGACCCAACCTGATGATTATGTCTTCCAGTGACTTTATTCTGTTATCTTTGGCCTGAGAAGAGGCCTGCTCAATTTGCAATTGGGTGTTCGTGTTATTTAAAGAATCTTGCAGCCTCAGGGCTGACATGGCCTTATCAGTAAGAGTGGAATATACCATTTCCCCAGTTTGTTTATGCAGCTCTATCTGGTCTAAGGGATGAATGTCTTTTTCCAGGATCTCAAAATTGGTCCTAATATAATCAGCTGCTGTCATGGGTTTGGGCACCTTGGATTTAAAATGACTCATCATCATTTTGCCTTATTGAATGTCAAATGCTGACATTAACCTTTCCTGATTATGTGGAGCCATTTTCAGATATTGATCATATACCTTCATTCTCAATGGATCATTCTTTGCCTTTATATTAATGAAAGTTCTTTTTATATCACCTGTATCTGTTTTTGGTGGCTTAAAAGAAGATACTTCAGTACTTAACTGTTTTTGCAATTCTTTTCCTTTGTGGCCTGTATGTGTTTCACTTGCTGTGCCAGTCAGTTGACTATCTTCTCTTCCATCATCAAACATCTCATCTATAACTTCCACTTCAGGGAGTGGATCGGGTTTCTGTTTTTTGGCTTGATGTAGCTCTGAGGACTCTTTGGGAGGAGTAGGATCTGGAGCCTGTCTTTTCTTACCTATTTCCATCTTAGATGGAGTTTGTAACTCTGAAACTTCAGGATGATTTACTTGAGTAGGAGAAACCTGTGTCTGATCTGGTGCCTTGGAGGTTTGAGGTTTCTCTGCCATGACAAAAGTTTCAATGACCTGTATTTCAGGTTCCTTTCCTTTGCCTTTTGACTCTACTGCAATAGATGGACTGCTTTCCTGTAATCCCTGTTGTAGATTTCCTGCTGAAGAGGTGCCAATGTGGGGTACCTGCACTTGACCAAAAGATTCTAGGTCAAACTTTTTCTCAAGGTCTTTCATAATTTTGTTCATTTTGTCTTCTTCACTTTCTTCCTCAACTAGTGTTTCTTCCACCCATTCATCTTGGTTAGCATATTGTTCTATATCAGGAATCCTGTGGTGAATATATGGGGAAGATTTGTTCTTCATTCTTTTATCACAGATGAAACCAAATGGATCATAAGGAACCCAACGAAAACTCCTTTGGAACTTGCAATGGTTTTGTAGTATATCTTCTGCTTCTCGCTCGGCCTCCCTAGAGTTGCAGATGAAAGGACCTAATTGACTTTTAATCCTGAGTTGGGCTTTTTTTTTCACACTACAAAAATGAATCATATCAGAATTATTCATTTGCCTGAAATATTCCAAGGCAAAAAGTCTCATGGGCACATATTTTGGCAACTTGAATGGATGCAATTCACATCCATAGATTCTGATCACTGAATGGTTTTGATATAAATACCAGTCTCAAACTTTATATGTCCTTGAAAGCTGCAAAGTCTTCTTGATTTCATTACTGAGCCTTGGAGGAGGAATTCCTGTCAACAAGGTAGTTGCAGGATATACAAAAAGATCGATGAACTCAGCATAGGAATAGGGAGACTCATAGGAAGAATGAGTTATTGCAGACCAAAAAATAACTGATCTAGGATTTCCCTTGGCATCAATATTTTTAACAGGGAAGGGGAACTTCTCTGATTGATAATAGATGAGGAGATGATAAATAACTGAGGAATATTTGAACACTTTCTCATTATCTAGCCTCATGAACTGGTCATGGATTTTATTGGAAATGAAGGATGCAAAATCATATTTTACTACAGGAGGTTGCCCAGGAGTAAAGATAGACAGCAATACCAAGGTTATTTCATCAACATATTCACTGGTATTGAAACCCATAACAAAGGATATCATATTGAGGATGAGTCTGCCCAACTTGTTAAAGTAAGCAAAACCATATGGAGGTGGCCTCTTAGGTTGATGTTCAGGCAACATAAAAGTTTGGCAAATGGATCTCAATTTTTCTGGAGACAGTTGATTAGACTTTTCGATCAGTTCTTCCATAGACAAGGGAGTTAGCTCTTGATTAGGTTCAAAATGTAGCATTGCATTGATGGCTTGGGGAGTAATGGGGAAAAGAACACTTTGGTCAGGGGACATTACTGCTCTTTGAGTTGGATCATAGTTAGAATGGCAGTAGTGGATAATTTCTGGGAAAATGAGGACTGAGGGGATGAGATATCTCGGGAAATTGGATTCCCACAATCCAATGACATCCAATCCCTTCGAATAATCGTCTCCGCAGTGGCAATAACTTCGAAGGGGGCTTTCATCGAAAACCAAGTCTTTAATTTGGAAGTCTTTATCAACTAAGGGCAACTATTCTAACTCTCTTTGAGGGGCATTCAATGGAGTTACATTCAGGGCTACCGGGGCTTCCATTTTGGTTCTTGTGTATTCAAAATGGAATTTTTTGGGTTTTCTTCATAGACCAGGCACAATTTTAGTTTTAATGAGGGAAAATGGCACAATTGCAGGTTTGGGAGAACAATTCACAGTTTTAACAATTTGGGAATGATCTCAGCGATAAGATTTTAACACTGATCAAGTGGAAAAACAAGGAACACAGAGTTTCTTTCAAAGTTCGGAGCGCAACAGAATAAATACCTGTTTTCGGAGGCAAACTGGGATTTAACAGGTATCAAGTGGTGGCAAGAAGATGCTTGAACACCGGTCCGGCGGAATTCTCGAGCGAAATTGGATAGAACAGTAATTTTCAGTGAAATTTTGAATTTCGTAGTGGAAGGCGCAGTCGCTTTCAGCAATGAAAATGACAGAAAAAACACGAAATTTTTTTTATTTAAAAAGTCAAAAGGGATTTTTATTTTATCGAGAAATGACGTCATCGAGGTACGGGATGACATGTGGCAGGGGTCGGGCGGTAAGCGGTAATTTCCGCACCGCTTATGGGCAATGGCGGTTTTAAACGGGGAGGCAGCGATTCCATTTAGAAGTCAACACATGGCCGGTGGACTCTTCCAAAACCACCATGCCCCCGCGCGTTAACTCCCGGATGCAAGACGGCCAGAAGAACGATCATGGACCGTTGATTTGTGGAGGGACGATCCAACGGTTGAAGGAATGTGTGGTTGGCGGGGTTTAAATGTGCGGGCCTGGCATATATTTAAAATAATTAACATTTCGTTATTTATCCCAGGCGGCTTTCGATTGGAGGAAAGGTTGGTTGTTAATTAATCCAAGGGATTAATTAATCCCATGGTTATAAAGGGTCAGGGTCGTAACAGAACTTTGATTTTTTAACTCGAGTTAGGGTTGGGAAATGGAATATACAGCTGATTTTTAACTCGAGTTAGGGCGTCAGGTATGGGGGAAGATGGAATTATTTCCGAAATTTAGTTTTAATTAAACTCGCGATTGATTTCATTTAAACATATAAAATATATGTTTCAAAGATTTTCATATATGTTTTTATTATATGATAAATCAACCAATGTGATTAACTTATCATAGGGGCGGGAATATTATATAATGATATATTTTAACCAAAGGGCACATAATGTGGGTTTTTTAAGAATGCATGGGAAATAAATACTTTGGTTAAAATCATAATAGATGGGTTTTTGGGATATTAGATAAAAGGAGTTAAGTACTATAGGATAAGGTCTTTTTACTAAGAATTTAATAAATACATTAGAAGTTAATATGACACAGGACAAGGTAAACTCAAAACCTTTTGCAAATCTAAGAAGGTGAAGATTTCTGAAGTAAATTGCAATATCTCAACTTCAACACTTAAACTTAGAATAGTAAGTTATTTTGAGGGATTATTATGGAATTTTGCATAATTTTCCCTAAGTAAAATGGAATTTTACTTAGGAAAATATGAAAAGTGAATGAGTGCAATGATGGATAACTTCAAGTACTTAGGTCTTTTTGATCATCAGGCCGAGGGTCCGATCCCTTCAAAAGTCAAGGAAATGCCTTGAACCCTTTTAATCTTTAAATACCTTTGCACTTTGGGGGAATTAGTAAAATTCTTAGGGAGAAAGTGATGTGGGAAGTTAATGATTTTGACTTTGCTTTCTGTGAATTTTCCAGTGCATTTTCTGCTTCAGTACTTGTGGTGAAGGTAAAATATTAAACCTATTCAGCACCATCATTCATCACATAAAACTTTGCAACACCATCTACCTACCCTATCTACTTTACACTACCATTTTCTCTTCTTTATTAGGGTGCACTTAAACTGGCAAACCCTTATCAATCCTCTTTTCTTTTACAAGGAAAATCTATCTAATTCTACCCTTATTACATCCAAGGGCTCAGATTAAACTGTTGAGCACCTTTTATTAACTCTACCTATCTACTTATCTGCCAATATTAAACTGTTTGGTCAGATATTTATTCTCTATTCTACAACATGAAATTGAAACATGAATGAGTCAATTTTAAGCAGTTTGACTCTTCATAAATTGTGGCAAACTTTAACAAGTTGCACACAATTACTTATTTACAAAAATGAAATAGTAGTGGAATTTGGATTTGCACACTTTCCTTGGTCTATTTTTTTCTTGGGGTTCATTTCTTTCACTTTTTTTACCATTTTATTCTTTTTACCTTTTGATTTTTCTTTTAGGGTATACCCTCTTTACATTTTTTAAATTTTTTTATTTTTTGGTTTTTCAAGAATATGGAACACCTTTGCTCAAGAAAAGGGTTTGAAAATATTCCATAGTTCAATTAAGACAATCATGAAAAATTACACCTATTGGTATAGGATTCTAACACTGGTTCCACTTGGGGATGGCTTTTCCTTGTGAAAAGTCAAGAACAGCAGGTCAGTTGCCTCAAAATGTCTTCAAACTAAACCATGTAATCTCTCTCTTCTGGTAGCTTTATTGTATATATGATAGTGAATTTTTTTGAAGCTTAGGGCCTTCACTTCGAGCTTCAACTTCAAGAAGTCACCATCCAATCAAAACTGATGCATTAGAAAAAGATATATTATTTACAAGTTAGAAAAAATTAGAATATCCTAGTAAATAGGATTAAAATAATGCTTCAGCATTCGACCATTGACTGGTCCTTCCTCAGCTTGTGAATCATCCAAATCCTTCAAAAAGTGTGTGTTGTTCCCCTGCAAGGCATGAATGATATGAGGCCCTTTCCATAAGATATCAAATTTCCCATGTTTCCCTTTTTCTTCTCTTCTAGAATCCCATCTTAGGACTTTATCACCTAGTTGAAAATCTTCTGCTTTAGTTCTTTTGTCAAACATTTTCTTTAAATTTTCCTGCAAAACTTGGGATCATTGATACACTTCTTCTCTGGTTTGCTGCAAGTGAATTGTTTGGTTAATTTTCCTTTGAATATTATTTGGTTCCACTTGAGCCTCTTGAAGTAATTTCATAACAGGAATTCCTAAAGATGATGGGAATCTTGCTTCAATACCATAAACCAATTCATATGGACTAGTCCCAATTGATTTCTTAGTTGTAAGTCTGTCTGCCCACAATGCATTGGTCAGTTTCTTGTGCCAATTCTTTTTGTTTTCTTCCAGTAACTTTTTAATGATATTAATAAGACTTTTATTGGAAGATTCTGCCAGTCCATTACCCTGAGGGTAATAGGCTATTGAATGGCCTAAAGTAATATGATATTTATTGCAGAAACTAATCATTTTCTTTGATTTAAATGCAGCATCATTATCTGTTATGATTTTTTTTGGACAACCAAATCTGGAAAGTATGTTGGTTTCTAAAAACCCTATAATTACAAAATCATTGGCTTGTTTGCATGGGATAGCTTCAATCCATTTGGTAAAGTAATCTGTGGCAGTTAAAATCCATCTGTGTTGCCCATAGGAAGAGGGATGAATTTCTCCAATAAAATCTAATCCCCATTGTTGAAAGGGTCTTTCTGTGGAAATTGGTCTTAATGGTAAAGGTAACAACTTTCTTTTACCCTCAAAGATCTGACACTTATGACAAGTTGTTACAAATTTCTTAACATTTGAAAACAAAGTTGGCCAATAAAAACCAGCCCTTAAGATTTTGTCTGCAGTTGATTTCTAGTATAGATGTCCACCACAATCCCCTGCATGAAATTCATTAAGAATTTTATCAACTTCATCTTTCAATAGACAATTCAATAAGATTCCTTCATGATTTTTCCAAAATAGAGTGCTATCTAAAATACAATATCTTAAAGATGTCATTTTCAAAAATCTTCTTTTCGTTCTGGACAACCCTGGAGGAGTTTGCAGGTTTAACAAAACATGAATGATATCAATGTAGCAGGGAGAATCTAAGAAAGCTTGACTGATCTATGGAGTTGCCATCTCCTGTTCGTCATCCAGTTCGTTAATGTCTAAAGCTTGGCAATTAGTTTCAGTCATAAGTTGAGCCAAACCTTGACCTTTTATGAGTTTTTTTGGTTTAATTTCAATATCATATTCCAAAATGGTAGCTATCCACTTACCTCTTTTTCCTTCAATGCCATCTTGAGTCAAGATGTCTTTAACTACAGCATTAGGCACATAAGCTATCACATGAGAATATAATATGTAAACTCTGAAATCTTTAATTGCTTTTACTAATGCAAAAGCCTGTTTCTCCATGATATTGTATTTCAAAGATGCATCTCTAAGTGCTTTACTAAAAAAGGCAATTGGTTTTTCACATCCCTGATCATCTTTTTGTAGTAAAACAGCTGCAATTGTATGTTCAGAAGCAAATGAAAAAATAATGAAATCTCTGTCAAACTTTGGACTGGTAAGAACTGGTGTCCTAGTTAAAGCCATTTTAATTTCCTCAAATGATTGCTTGGCTTCTACAGTCCAGTCAATGCTTGAATCTTTTTTCAGCATGTTAGTAAGTAATCTAAGTAATTCCGCTAAGCTAGAAATAAATCTTCTCAAGAAATTAATCTTTCCTATGAAGGCTTGCAATTCTTTATATTTCTGGGATGAGGTATCTGCAAAATTTCTTGTATTCTTTCAGGATCAATTCTAATGCCATATTTAGAAATAATGTGACCTAAGAGCTTTCCTTCTTCCAAACCAAACAATGACTTTTTAGGGTTTAAAGAAATGTCATATTTTCTGCACTTTATAAACACTTGCCTTAGATGATCCAATTGTTGCTGATCTGTTTTGGAAAAGACCGTTAAATCATCTAGATAAATTACCAGAAAATCATGTATTTCTTTAGCAAAAGCAATATCCATTTCTCTCTGAAATGTAGCTCCTGCATTCTTGAGTCCAAATGGCATCTTGACATATTTAAAAGTACCCCATGGTGTTGTAAATGTTGTTTTATCTTGATCATCAGGATGAACCAGAATCTGGTTATACCCTGAAAATCCATCCAGTAGAGATATCCTAGAAGATCCCACTACCCTCTGTAGAATATGGTCCATTTTAGGCAAAGGATAGTTATCTTTTAAAGAAAATTTATTCAAATTTCTCAAATGGACACACAATCTAATTTCTCCAGTCTTCTTCCTTGTTGGTACTAGATTCGAAACCCATTCAGAGAACCTAATAGGAGCTATAATCCCTGCTTCAAACATCCTTTTAATTTCTTTTTCAATTGAAGGTAGTAAAACAGGATTGATCCTTCTAAGTTTTTGTTTAAAAGGTTTATGATCTGGTTTCAAAGGTATAGTTTGTTGAATTATGGATGTATCATATGCTTTAAGGTCTTCATAACTCCAGGCAAAAATGTCCTGGAATTCCTTTAAGAGTTCAACATATTTAACCTTTTGATCTTCTGGTAGAGATTTGGATAATTTAACCATTTTGGGATTTTCTGGGGTTCCTAAGTTACACTCTTCAATATCAGCCTTAACAGGTTCCATTTTAGGTCTGAATGGAATGTCATTTGAATCAAAAATATCTTCCAAAGGAGTTAAACCTTTGGGCAAATGATTGTCTTTCAAATTGATGATTTCAGTTTCATCTTCTATGATCTCATCAGATTCCATGTTTTTCAAATCCTGCATGTCTTTTTCTGTGAATGTGGTTGGGTGCAACATATGAATTGCATTCTCTCTTGAAATATCTATTTTTTGTTCTTTTTCTTGATCAGATTCACTAATTGTTATGTCCTCATCTATATTACAGTTAGAAAACTCATTTTGAAGTGTCAAAAAACTATTGATTTGATTATTATTTACAAATACTTGCCAATTCAAAAGATTGTCTGGTATAGCAGGCCTATGTCTAATCTCAACTGAAAACTGATGATTAGGATCAAAAGGTAATTTACATGTACTAGCAAACATTGCGAGACTGTGAGCATGCAAATTTTGTTTCCTGGGAATCTTGGCAAGTTGAGCTTGTAGAAAGGTGTTGAGAATTTCCACAACTGTTTCTCTGTATTGTTTCAATCTCATGTCTTTTGTTGAACATTCTCGTTTAATTTTTTGAATAATTAGCTCGGAATCTCCTATGATTGATACTCTGATAGCTCCTAACTTCTTGACATGTTTAAGCCCTAATAAAAGAGCTTCGTACTCTGCCATGTTGTTAGTGCATTTGAAATTCAACCTATAAGCATGACCTTCAGCATGATTATTCTCAACATTATGTAACCAAACACCAGCTCCTTCTCCTAATTTATTCACTGAGCCATCAAATTCTAAATGCCACAGAATTTCATGTTCATAATCTTCATCAATTGTTTTAAAATGTTTCTTGATAGGAGCTAGTTGTTTAGTTTTTTCTGATATTTCTTGATCATCTGGTGTTTCCTTGTTTTCAGAAATCTCTTCAATCTTCACAGTAGTTTTGTTTGTAGTTTCCAATTCTGGAGCTTCTATTTCAGTGGGAAGATCCAATTCAGCATTGTATAAAATAAAAGAGTCCATATCAGAATGTATAGAATATACAGGGAAGTTTTCAAGCTTCTCATGGCTACTGACTAAATATTTCATCAATGTCTCTCTGTAAAGTCTTTTAGGTTGACCAAAAACTGAAATAGTGGCATATGACATGTCCAGTTGAATAGATCCTCCAAGTTTAGCACCCCAGGATCTAGACAAAAACATACCATATTTAGGAGGGATATCAGCCACTACTATATCCATCAAAATAGACTTAGCAGGATATTGCACCAAAGTAACACACAAATCTTTAATCAAACCTAAACATTTTACCTGACTAGAATCAAAAGAAAACAAATCTTTGTACGGTCTGGTAATGTCTAGATTTAATCTTTCCATCACAGCTTTGGGCATCAAATTTTGGGATGCTCCAGAATCCAACATAGCATTGTGGAGTATCTTGTCATGAACATTCAGGCTTACATAAAATGGAGGAGTTCCTCCACTTTCTTGTTTTCCATTTACCTCGGGGCCAAAAAGGAGTTTGGGTTGATCATCAAGAATATTTACTGAATCATCCAATCCAGTAATGTTAATGTTTAGGGATTTGCTAATTTGTCTTCTATAGACATCATGTTTAGCCAATTCTGATAAAGGAACAGCTATCTTTAGTTTTCCTATTTCAGCCTCTAGATTGAAAGGTTTTTCTGTTTGAGTTTTAGTGTTTTGCACAGTTGTGTTTTCTCTATTTTTTGGGTCTTCAACGTTTTTCTCTCTTTCATGAGTGAAATTTTGATTTGAAGGTGTTTCTGAACTAATTTCTACTGTTTCTTCTACATTTCCTACAGGAGGAAAAGTATTAGATTGTTGTTTATTGTTTGGTTGGTTGTCAGACACATCTTCAATTATTGGTTTTGAAGGGTTAGGAGTTGTCCTAGACAGAATTTGTATAGGGGGAATGTTTTGTACAGGAGGGATGTTAACTTTACCTTTGACATTTTGTTTTGCAGTTTTCTGTTTGCTATTCTCTGGCACATCAATTCGTCTGCTTCTCAAATTGTACTATTTATGAACCTCATAAATTGTTGTGTCATAGCCTTCCTTAAAATCAAAAGTTTCACCTGAATGAGTTTGGAATGTTTCAAGGATGTGATTCTCTTGATCATCCTGGGATAGGAAAACTTCTGGTTCATTTTTGTCATCAGTTACATTTTTTATTTCTACATCTTCTGTAGGTTCTTCAAAAATTGAACCTTCAACAAAGTTTTCTTGGAAAGGTGGCCTAATGTTTTGGTCAGGGACATTCTTTCCAATATTTTGGTTCTGATTTCTTCTAAATTTTGGGTTTCTTACAATATTATCACCAGTAGATTTTCTTTTGATTGTTTCCACTCTGTCTCCTAATATTTCCATACCTTTAATGATTGCATCCAGCTTCTTTTCAAAAGCTGAAGGTTCTTCATTCAAAGGCATTCTTCTTTCTGCCCTAGCTCTGGCTCGTTTTTCTATCAGATTTTCTTCCACACTAACCACTATGCTTTGCATTTCCTCTAGTGTTTGGGGAGCTCTTTCCCTGAGTGAATAAGCTATGTCAGAGTCAAAACCATCTGGAAATTTAACCAATACAGAGTCAGGTGGGGGTCTGAGGTTCTGGGGAACAACGTTATATGCTTCATTGAATCTAATGATGTAATATTGTACTGTTTTGTTAGGTCTTCTTCTTAATTTTTCGAATTCTGACAGGATCTGAAGAGGATCTTTCTTCTTCTCCCATTTATTCAAAAATTCCCTATACAAAGCTGGTAAATCAGCAATACTGTTTGGAGCAAGGGCCCTAAACCATGTCCTAACTTCTCCAGTAAGACTCTGAACAAAAATTCTCATTCGGACATCATCAGTGTCAATTTCATAGAACTCAAAGTAATCAGTCATCCTTTTGGTATGTTTTTGAGCTATATAAGTACCTGATCCATCAAAAGGTGTGATCTTACTCTGATAATCCTGAGGCAAGTCAACAGGGTTGTTGGGCAACCTTAAAGGAGCATATCTATTGGCCATTGGAAGATATAGTGGGGTAACAGGAGTTGATGGTCTGGCAGGAGGAGATGGAGGAGTAGAAGGGGTGACAGGTGTTTGAAAAGCTTGAGAAAAAGTAACTGAACTTGGAGAAGCTTCGGTAATTACAGAGATGTTTGAACTTTCTTCAAAGGTTTGTTCAGATTGAATGGAGTCTTGTAACTGTCGATCAAGGTGATATGAAACAAATCTGAATTGTAAATCTTCAAAAAACAATGGATCTGGAACTAATCTGGATAATTCAGTTTCAGAAAAATTTACAAATAAGGATGTTTCAAATCGTTCATCAAAAGGGATTTTGTCAAAATATATTATCTTGACAGGGCAAGACTGTGATCTAGAAAGAGGTCTGGAACTTCCAGAACTCTCTTGACTTCCTCTTTCAGAACTTTCTTGACTTCATTGTCTTCTAAGAATCCTAGGAATCAGATTTGGATTTTCAAATATCGTTGGTGGATTGGGGTCAGGATTTGACCTAGTATGACGAATCCTTTCTAAAGCCAGTTTTATTAGACTAAGTGTTTTTGGATTTTTGGTTTTAATTGAAAAATAAATACAACTTCTATAAATACTTCAAGAAATAATGATTTGTGATTAAAAATTTCTCAAAGATTTATTGAACTAGAGAGTCTAATTAAACATTTTGAAACTAAGGTTCAGTATATAAGCTAAATCAGAGATAGATTGAAGCAGCATTTATTTACTTTTGCAATTGCAGAGCAAAAGAAATTTCAAAGGCTACCTGGCTGATCTTCAAACTCTGTCTATAGGTTATAAGTGAACAATATTAACAAATAAAAATGATTCAGTCCCCAGTGGAGTCGCCACTATGTTGTTACTCAGGTTTTCCTTGAAGTTGTGGAAAAGGAAAGTATACCCAAGGTAACCACAAACCAACCTTCAGATGCAGAATCTAGCCAATGTGCATCCAGAGAGGGCTCTCTCTTTATGATTTATCTTTGTTCTTAGAAGGTTTTAGGCTAGGTATAGATCCAAGAGTTTGTTTGAAAATGGTGGAATCCGCAAACTAGGGGCAAGGTTGAAGATCTTCAGTCCATTGGGCTATGGAGTCAAAGGATGGATTTACTGGATTTCTATTTTACACACAAGATGGCTTTGCAGGGAAAGATAGCCAGACAGAGAACAATCCTTAAAATTTAAAGTGGATGGGATGATATTGAAGGGATGAAAGGTAGCTAAGAATCTTTCACCATGTTCAAAAGAAAGAAATGAGATGACTACAAACAAAGAGAAATGAAGAATTCTTCATTATAGTAATAAAAAATGTTTAAATTAGCAAAGCAAGAGCATTTAAGAATTCGTGCTTATAACCAATTTAGAGGAAAACATTAAGAATAATCACATATGAAATCAGAGTACAATTAAGTAAATTCTGATTCAATCCTTTATGTAAATTATTCAGAAATGGACATAATGATATTATAAACAGATATATAACTTAAAACATAAGATAGAAAGACTTATTGAACTGCAATCCGACACATGAATCCTACAAAAAGTCTTGAGCTTCAAATTGTCATCCAGTAGGCCACAAATAAATTTCTCCAAAACGCTTTTTATTCCAAAAACTTCAATGTCATAGCCAAGTAATAGAATCCACCCTCAATACTCTCTTTGAGGGTTTATTTATACAAAAAAAATGATTGAAAATATCTCACACTAACCTAGCCAATAATCTAGGGTGACTAATGAGTAATTTACAAAAAAAAAAAGGAGACAAATGGTCTCGTAGACAGAATAACAAGTAACTGCTGATGTGCTGTTTCCTTCCTTTGTGGATGTGCTGGAGGCAGGTGCTATAATAGGGCTCGATGCTGTCCCTTTGAGTAATTCCTTTGCTTGTCTGATACTCTTTGTTTCTACGGATACTCTTTAACCTGTTCAACTGATACTCTTTAACCTGTGCTCCTTATTTATTTTTTTACATGATGGTAAAAAAATCAAATTCTCTGTCTGAAGATAAATTTTACAAAATTTCCAATAAGTCGTCCCACCATTGATCTTCTGCTATTACGGTTCTTTTGAGTTTTCTCAATGTCTCATCGGCCTCTGTGTACCTGTAAAAAGTGGGTTGAATAGGGAACAAATACTTTATTTCATGCTCCAGATGAAACAAATTATTCAATCTGTCATAGAGGTTCCTCCCTGTTGGCAATGTTGCTTGTGATGCATTGATAGAAATAACAGTTGTGTTATGAGCATGTATGTCTATTTTAGTAACATAGGTTTCCAAGTCCATTACCTTGTCACCTGCTAGCATAGGACTAGGTAACCCATTGTCTAATAAAACCTGAAATTTCCCTTTAAAAGCATTGATTTCTTCTTGCATGTCTGAGCACTTCCTTTCCAAATTCTGCATAAGAGTTCTTTTGGTAAAAACTCTTTTTTATCTAAGATAGTGCATGTCCTGTCATCAATTCCTAACTTTGAAAGCTGTTGCTTAGTCCGTGTGTTCAGAAACTGTATGAGTTGACTAGCTTGCTCAGGTCTGTTCTTTAATTCATCTCTTGTTTTGGCTATTTCTTCCCGAGCTACTTTGATCAAGTCATTTTGTTCAAAGATTGTTTGAACAAAAGTCCAAATACTTTTTATTGAATCAATGATATTAGTCCAAAGAATTTCATTTATTTCTCTCAAAGGCTTTTCTAATGAAATATCTTTTTCTAAAGCCTTAACCAATTTTTCCAATATTTTAATTTCCCTGGTATTATCTGCAACAGTTCTTTTGGACATATCATATTTCTGCTCCAAGTTTTCTAACTGCAATTTTGTGGTTTTAAGTTCTGTGACCCTGAGTTTTAAACTTTCCATTTGTTTTACCAATTCATCAGAACTTAAACCAGAAGTGTCTACTTGTGCTGATTCTGTTTGTTGATCTGTTGTTGTAGTACATGTAGTTGTAGTAGCTTCTTTGATTGATGCTTGCATGATAGCTTCCTTCTCTTGTAAAGCTTGTTCCAATTCTTTCTCTGTTTCACTCAGTTGCTCAGTCATTTTTAAGAGCAACTCCATTATCTCTTCCTGCGAATTCTCCTTCAAAACTTCTTGGGTCTGGGGATGTCTTGAGGCTGGTAATTTCAGCTGCTTTCTTAGTGCAACAATATCATCATCTTTCTTTTTGATTAGTGCCTCAATGCTTTTGATATCTTTGGGGTTGTGACCCAAACTAATAATTATGTCTTCCAGAGACTTTATTCTGTTATCTTTGGCCTGAGAAGAGGCCTTTTCAACTTGCAATTGGGTGCTTGTGTTATTTAAATAATCTTGCAGCCTTAAGGCTGCCATGGGCTTATCAGTTAGATTGGAATACACCATTTCCCCAGTTTGTTTATGCAGCTCTATCTGGTCCAAGGGATGAATGTCTTTAGCCAGGACCTCAAAATTGGTCCTAATATAATCAGTTGCTGTCATGGGTTTTGGCACCTTGGACTTGAAGTGGCTCATCATCATTTTGCCTTATGAAATGTCAAATGCTGACATTAACCTTTCCTGACTATGTGGAGCCATTTTCAGATATTGATCATAAACCTTCATTCTCAATGGATCATTCTTTACCTTGATATTAATGAAAGTTCTTTTTAAATCACCTGTATCTATTTTTGGTGGTTTAAAAGAAGATACTTCGGTACTTAACTGTTTTTTCAATTCTTTTCCTTTGTGGCCTGTATGTGTTTCACTTGCAGTGCCAGTCAGTTGACTATCTTCTCTTCCATCATCAAACATTTCATCAATGATTTCCACATATGGAAGTGGATCGGGTTTCTGTTTTTTGGCTTGATGTAGCTCTGAGGACTCTTTGGGAGGAGTAGTATCTGGAACCTGCCTTTTCTTTCCTATTTCCATATTGGATGGAGTTTGTAATTCTGAAACTTCAGGATGTTTTACCTGAGTGGGAGAAACTTGTGATTGGTCAGGTGCTCTGGAGGTTTGAGGTTTCTCTGCCATGATAAAAGTTTCAATGACCTGTATTTCAGGTTCCTTTCCTTTGCCCTTTGGCTCTACTGCAATAGATGGACTGCTTTCCTGTAATCCCCGTTGTAGATTTCTTGTTGAAGAAGTGCCAATTTGAGGTACCTGCACTTGTGCAAAATATTCTAAGTCAAAATTTTTCTCAAGGTCTTTCATAATTCTGTTCATTTTGTCTTCTTCACTTTCTTCCTCAACTAGTGTTTCTTCCACCCATTCATATTGTTCTATATCGGGAATCCTGTGGTGAATATAAGGGGAAGATTTGTTCTTCATTCTTTTATCACAGATAAAACTAAATGGATCATAAGGGACCCAACGGAAACTTCTTTGGAACTTGCAATGGCTTTGTAGTATATCTTCTGCTTCTCGCTCCGCATATCTAGAGTTGCATATGAAGGGTCCTAATTGACTTTTGATCCTGAGTTGGGCTTTCTTTTTCACACTACAAAAATGAATCATATCAGAATTATTCATTTGCCTGAAATATTCCAAGGCAAAAAGTCTCATGGGCACATATTTTGGCAACTTGAATGGATGCAATTCACATCCATAGATTCTGATGAATGAATGGTTTTGATATAAATACCAGTCTCCAACTTTATATGTCCTTGAAAGATGCAAAGTCTTCTTGATTTCATTACTGAGCCTTGGAGGAGGAATTCCTGTCAACAAGGTAGTTGCAGGATATACAAAAAGATCGATGAACTCAGCATAGGAATAGGGAGACTCATAGGAAGAATGAGTTATGGCAGACCAAAAAATAACTGATCTAGGATTTCCCTTGGCATCAAGCTTTTTAACAGGGAAGGGGAACTTCTCTGATTGATAATAGATGAGGAGATGATAAATAACTGAGGAATATTTGAACACTTTCTCATTATCTAGCCTCATACTGGTCATGGATTTTATTGGAAATGAAGGATGAAAAATCATATTTTACTGCAGGAGGTTGCCCAGGAGTAAATATAGACAGCAATACCAAGGTTATTTCATCAACATATTCAATTGTATTGAAACCCATAACAAAGGATATCATATTGAGGATAAGTCTGCCCAACTTGTTAAAGTAAGAAAAACCATATGGAGGTGGCCTCTTAGGTTGATGTTCAAGCAACATAAAAGTTTGGCAAATGGATTTCAATTTTTCTGGAGACAGTTGATTAGACTTTTCAATCAGTTCTTCCATAGACAAGGGAGTTAGCTCTTGATCAGGTTCAAAATGTAGCATTGCATTAATGGCTTGGGTAGTGATGGGGAAGAGAACACTCTGGTCAGGGGACATTACTGCTCTTTGAGTTGGATCATAGTTAGAATGGAAGTAGTGGATAATTTCTGGGAAAATGAGAACTGAGGGGATGAGATATCTCGGGAAATTGGATTCCCACAACCCAATGACATCTTGCCCCTTCGAATAATCGTCTCTGCAGCGACAATAACTTCGAAGGGGGATTTCATCAAACACTAAGTCTTTAATTTGGAAGACCTTATCCACTAAGGGAAAATATTCTAATTCTCTGTGGGGGCATTCAATGGGGTTACATTCAGGGCTGTCGGGGCTTCCATTTTGGTTCTTGTGTGTTCAAAATGGCAGTTTCTGGGTTTTCTTCACGGACCGGGCGCGATTTTAGTTTTAATGAGGGAAATTGGCAACGTAGCAGGTTTGGGGGAACAATTTCACAGTTTTAAAGCTCAGGGAATGATCTTAGCGATAAGATTTTAACACTAATCCAGTGAAAAAACACGGAACACAGAGTTTCTTTTGAATTTCGGAGTGCAATAGAATAAATACCTATTTTCGGAGTCAAACTGGGATTTCACAGGTATCAAGTGGTGGCAAGAAGATGCTCGAACACTGGTCCAGCGAAATTCTGGAACGAAATTGGATAGAACAGTAATTTTCAGTGGAAATTTGAATTTCACAGTGGGAGGCGCAGTCTCTTTCAACAATGAAAATGACTAAAAAAACACGAATTTTGTTTTATTTCCAAAGTCAAAAGGGAATTTTTATTTTATCGAGGAATGACGTCATTACGGTACGGGATGACATGTGGCAAGGGTCGGGTGGTAAGTGGTAATTCCCGCACCGCTTATGGGCAATGGCGGTTTTAAACGCGATGGCAGCGATTCCATTAGGCGATGGACATGTGGTCGGAGGATGGTTTCAAAACCACCATGCCCCCGTGCGTTAAAGTTCTGTCGAGGGACGGCTAGCGGAATCGCTGTGGAGCGTTGATCTGCAGGCGGATGATCCGACGGTTCTCAAGATGGGAAGGTGATGGGAAATTAACATGCGGGCCTGATGTCATTAGTGTTTAACTAATCATCCCACGGGTTCTTTGATAGGCGGAAAATTTGGTTATTAATTAATCCAGTTAATTAATTAATCACATGGTTATATGAAAATTGGGGTTGCGGCAGGGTTTCGACTATGGTTAAAGTGTCGGGTGGGATTTTTAAAATGCCAAGTGGATGGGCCATGATGGCATGGGGGGTTTTTCAAAGTTTTTAGTTTAAATTAAAACTTCGGCATTATTTATTTTCTTTCAAACATATAAAATTATATGTTTAAATGTTTTTTCGATATTTCTTATTATATGGTAATAAATTAAATCAATTCAATTACCATAAGGGGCGGGACTATTATATAATGATATATTTAACCAAAGGGCACATAATGTGGGTTTTTAATAATTAATTGGGAAATAAATACTTTGGTTAAACTTTATAATAAGATGGGTTTTTTGGATATTTATGTAAAAGGAGTTATATACTTAGGATAAGGCATTTTCACTAGGGATTTAGTAAATAAATCAGAAGTTAATATGATGAAGGGCAAGGTAAACTCAAAATACTTAACTATCACTAAGAAAGTGAAGATCTTTAAAGTAAATTATATCATCCTAACTTCAACACTTAAACATAGCATAGCAAGTGATTTTGAGGATATTTTATGAAATATGGCATGATTTTCCTAAGTAAAATTGGATTTTACTTAGGAAAAAGTTAAAAGTGAATGATTATAATGGCAAATAATCTCAAGTACTTAGGTCTTTTTGATCATTAGGCCGAGGGTCCGGTCCCTCCAAAAGTCAAGGAAATGCCTTGAGCCCCTTTGATCTCCAAATACCTTAGCACTTTGGGGGGCATTAGTAAAATTTAAGGGGAAAGTGATGAGGGAAGTTAATGATTTTGAATTTGTTTGCTGTGATTTTCCAGTGTATTTCCTGCTTCAGTACTTGTGATGAAAGTAAAGGATTAAACACATTTAGCACCATCATTCATCACATAAAACTTTGCAACACCATCTACCTACCCTATCTACTTTACTCTACCATTTTCTCTTCTTTATTAGGGTGCACTTAGGCTGGCAAACCCTTATCAATCTTATTTTTCTTTTACATGGCAAGCCTACCTAAGTCTACACTTATTACATCCAAGGGCTCAGATTAAACTGTTGAGCTCCTTTTTATTTACTCTACCTATCTACTTATCTGCCAAGATTAAACTGTTTGGTCAGATATTTATTCTCTAATTCTACAACATGAAATTGAAAAATGAATGAGTCAAGTTTAAACAGTTTGACTCTTCATAAATTGTGGCAAAAGTTTGACAAGCTGCACACAATTGCTTTATTACAAAAATAAAATAGTAGTGCATTTGGATTTGCACACTTTCCTTGGTCTATTTTTTCCTCGGGGGTTCATTTCTTCATTTTTTGACCAATTTTATTTTTCTTACCTTTGATTTTTCTCTTAGGTATACCCTCTTACATTTTTTTTTATTTTTTTTTATTTTTGGTTTTTCAAGAATATGGAACACCTTGGTAACATAAGGAAAAGGTTTAAACAGACCTATAGTTCAATCAAGACAATCATGAAAAATGACAATCATTGATAAGGAGTCTAACATGGGGGATGGTTTTTTGCGAGTACTCTTCTCGACTCCGAGATGGACGTCCCGTATCTCCACAACATAAGCTGGATGTGATGTTTCTCCTCTGGGAGCCTGTTGTTCCTATCTGTTGTTCGGGTTCGGATTGGGCTATGCAAGTATAGGTAGCCTACATGGAGCAGCATGAGAAAGCTGAGGGTGAGGTTGGGGTGGAAGCATTAGAGCATGTAGTTGATTTTTTTACGCCTCCACCCTTGGGATGGATTGTTTCACTGAGGTTGTTGTGGAACATACTGCTGAAATGGTTGGTTTACTAGTTGAGGATGATATCAAGGGTTGGAAGGCCAAGTAGGAGGTGTAGACCAAGATGGAGGAGTGGGGGTGTACCAAGGTTGCATGGGTGCACTCTGATTGTTGTAATAGTAAGAGTGATGTGCACCTTGCATACCTTGTTGATATGGTTGAGGGTCCTGAGGCCTTCTCTGGTTGATGAAACAAAGTTGCTCTAGCATTGTTTCCCCGCCTTGATATACACCTTTAAGTCCAGGTAAGGAGGGAAACTTGTTTGTAGCATGATTCTCTCCACATACTAAGAAAACATCTATGGCATTCAGTGGACATTCATTTCTTGGGTGTTTCTTGGTACATCTAGGAAAAAATATGGCCAAGGCTCTCTCTGCTCCCTCTTGCTTCCTTTTGACCCGCATTGTGTCCATTTGTAATGTTCCAAAATTTTAGCCTCCAAGCTAAATGGAACATTAGAGTTAGCAGCAGCTGTAGCCGGTAAATAAATGGGTAGAAAAGCCCATAAGTCTCCTAAGGAGGATAAAAACACTCCAAATGTGAAAGGAGACACTCTTTGTAGCTCAATAAGACACCTCCATGTGTGAATAAAGATAAAATGAAGTTGCTTTGAACAAGTCAACAACGCAGTTTTAGTGGAGGAGGAATCCTAGGATGGATAACACAATTTTGGAGGGAAATGTAACTTGGGTTAGAAGCAACCTAAGTGAGTGGGGCCAAGGGAAAGAAAAATCACATCTTATATAAGGAAGGGGATGGTAGAATTATTCATCATGTTGTAGAATTATTATTCTTGGCTGCCCAGAATTGTTGTTGCTTTGTTGCTTAGCAAAGCTGTAGTGATGTTTAGCACTGGGTGTTCTCGGGCGGGAATCCCACCTCTTTCCTTTGAGGAGCTCATTTTGAGAGTTTGTATTCATCATTCCAGGTCAGGTTTTTAGGACAAGCTTCAGCCATCTACATCAGCACAGCTTTGCCGAAGATTGTGTAGTGTTGTTGGGTGCAGCAGTGGAAGGGATTGGAATCCCGATTTCTGAGCTAGTTTCTCATTGGAGGAAGGTTTCCTCCACTTGAGAGATATATTTGGAGAGCTCCAAATATTATTTCATATCTGTGGTATTATACCACACATTTCTCATACCCTCCCAATGTTGTTTCTGCTAGGGAGTGTGTTATTTTGGAGGCAGTGCTCATTGCATCGTTTGGTGGCTCTGTTGCAGTGTTTCCTTGTGATTGAGAGGTTCATACTTTCATGGGAGGAATTACTTGAGGGTTATACATTAGATCAAACATATTTTAGCCTTTATCACTCATGTAATTTAGTTTTGCAGTGATTATTTAGTAATTTTCTGAATATCACATTTTATATATAGAGTGTTTGACAAGAAACCATTACTGGGTTATCTTGTATTTTGTATAGGAGATTAGATCTTTGTACTTCAGCATTATTTATCAATATATGAGTAGATATATGATTCTCCTATCATTTTATGTGTAAAAAATCTCTTAGACTGCGCAATCCCTTGAGCAGTTTCTCCGACATTTTGCAGTCTTGGGGTTTTTCACCATTTCTAGCTAAACTAGTGTGGGAGGTCTGTTTAGGCCCTCCTAGTTTAATTTGTTTCAGCTCTATTCTTGGGTTTACATTTCATATTTTTTATTTTATGGGATCCAAGAGTCCATTTCAGTATTTTATAGCATTTTTTGTTGCAAATGTGTTTTTGATGCTTGTTTTATGAGAAATCCTAAAAAAGGAATATTACAGTGGTATCACAGCATGATCTCTGGCTCAGCCTATGAGATCCAGCTATTAGAAGAAGGAAATATGGACAGAAGACAGAAAGCTTCAGTTTGTGCAGGAAGAAAGGAAGACAAGCTTACAAAGCTTCTTCCAAAATCTATGAAGAGCTTTCAAGGAGAGCTGAAAAAATGAGATTGGAGATGAAATCTCCAAAGGAGGTTGATTCTAGAGCTAAATCTAGATTTTCACATGGTCGGTGTGAGCATGCAGCTGCACTCCATGATGCACAACATAGTCAAATGCCTAGAGCTATCCTGAGATGGATGGGAGGAGGAAGAATGCCTAAGAGAATGACTCTTAGTGATTTGTTGCAAGAGTATGAATCACAAACTGAGAGGTTTAGAGATCATACTGATTTCCAAGAATTTTGCAAGATCCAAATGGAGAAGAGCTAGCAGCAGGATGCAGATATATTTCTTCTATCTACTTTTTCCGGATCACCTACATGTTCATTTGGAGATTGGGTGAAGGAGCTAAACTCCTATTTCCAGTTGCACCATATTTCCGGAGCTGAAGCCGTTAGCTCCCTATAATTTCAGCAGATTGGTAAGACCAAAAATGGAAGGAGAACACTTGGACCACTTTGGGATTCTAGGATCTAGCCCTCCTAAATCCGTGAGAGGGATCTCTCCAATAAAAGTGCAAAGATTGATTTATTTTAAAGGTTTTATAGCTATGATATTAGGCTAGTTATTAAGACAGAGGGTTTTTGTTTGTTTTGGATGGTTGAGCATGATTATTATTTGAGTGGAAAGTCCTAAAAGAAAGAGTTTCAAAGGTATGAAGTTGCAAGCAATCAGAAAAAGCTTTGGCTAAAAAGATAGATATAACGCTTGTTTTTAGTCCATTGGGCTATGGAGTCATAATAGGGCTTTAATTGAGCAACAACTTCAAGAGTGATCCAAGGGGCAAGTCATCTATATCACAATATCTTTGAGATTAAATGATGGGATGGAAACAATAAAAGTGTTGGAGGGGTGGAAACAGATAATAATTTCAACAAGGATTTATAGTTTGTCCAAACAAGAAAAGCCTCTTAAGTAACTGTTTAAAACCAACCAAGAACAGGGCTCACCATAAATTCCTTGGGCACGTTCGTATTAAAGAAAATCAATAGACAAAAAGTCTAGTAATCTGCATAATTACCTTCATAAGGGATGAAAACACTTAAGAGAAACAAAATGCAACTTAAGATCAGATAAGATACTTTTAAATCTAGTCTGGTTTCAACATACACTTAAGGAAACTTTCAAAATTTACCTTTGGAGAAAGAAGCTAGAAAACAGGGCACACCATCACTTTTCTAGTCTATCCTTACTAAGTAGATAATGAAAATAACATTCAAGAATAATGTTTAGAGTAAACAGTAGGACGATGGAACGCCAGCATTCCTAACTGCTTGAATGTATTGAATCATTCTTAAACACACGATTTTGAGGAAAACATTGAGATAAAGCTTATCAGTTAGAGAAGGGTACTGTAAATAGTAAATCCTAACTCTATGCTTGTTGTTCTTTATCAAAGAATAAATGGACAATATGGCATACACAAAAGGAAAACAATTACACAGAAAGGAGCACTTCACCAGTGATATAGACCAGGGTCCCAAGAAACAGCTTGTTATTGATGTCAAACCAGTTACAGTCTTCAAGTCCAATGTTTTAGCTCAGCAATCATCTTCACTTCTCAGCCTAACTATTCAATCACAAACAGAGCTTCAAGAGCCTTTGAATACTATTTACACATAGAAAGTTTCAAGCACAAGTATATTTCAAAGTTCTGCAACCAACATTGTTTCATCTTCTATAGAAGTATTTATAGAAGAAAAGAGAAGGTGGAATGGGATAAAAGATCTCCAAGATTCAATTAATACAGATTAATGCTTCTTGGCCTTTGAGGGGCTCAATGGAGAAGTTTATAGATATTTCCTCTATATTAATTGTTTTACATTTAATAATTAAGCTCGGTGGGAGCTTTTTTTGACTTTTAGGCACTGTGTCATCTTTTGCAATAACTCTGTTTGGCTTGGAATAACTGTTGGACTGCATTGAGGCAAATATCTGATGTTCTGATAATAATTCGACCCCTGTTGAATGCTTTGAGGCTACATGTGGCAATTTGGTAGCTAAGAGGAATCAATTAGCCTCTGATGTGGCAGTGGAGGCATCCTCTGTCTGATAAATATTTATGATTTGTCTTTAATTGTGTTTAATTTAGTGGATTAGGCTTTTGACAGTCGATCTTAGCTGTAATCCATTAAAATGTGGAATTAATATTTAATCTTCAATTCTGCTATGGTTAGGTCTTCAACACTGATACTCTTTGATTATTTATGCATTGCTGTGTCTTGTTGATGTGCAATCATTTTCAGGGATTTTAGACTGGCATCAGTGCTCATGAGGCACTGACGAAACATGATGTTCGAACCTTGCAAGATAGATACTCTTTAATAAATGAAATCTTGGAGGATCGTCATCCTCAGCTTTTGTTCTTCTTTAAAATTATATGAAAAAACCTTTAGAACCTGCAAAATACAAAAAATAATTAAGAAATCCTGCGTATTGGGTAAAACTTCTTTGGAGGTTGTGATTAAGAGCGTGGCCGTTGGATGACAGCATCCAACAACCGATATTACATGCGAAGATTAAAAGGGAAGCGGTTGGAACAAGCGGTGGTGAAAATTAAGACATATTTGTCGATCTTGCGAAGATCGATGGTGGGGAGTGACCAAGTAGATATAATGAAGGATGACTGCTTTTCATGAAAAGAGAAAAAAAACAAAGGAAATGAGGGAAAATCCCTTGGCGGAATAAATGTATTGTAAATGAAATTTGGGCTTTCGTGGATGATCATGGGCCGTCAGATGAGATCGGCCCATGAGATCAACGATGGAGAATGGTCCACGAAGACCCTTGGAAAAGGCGGAGGGTGATAGTGTAAAGGCTAGATTGAATCTGAGCCATTGATCTTCAGAGATCAACGGCGGGAAAGCGCATGCGATAAAACATAATGCAAATGGGGAAAGTTGTTTCGGGAGGGAAATCCGGGAGTATCGCGTGGCAAGATGGGAGAAATGTGGTTTCACCTTTTTGAATGCGATATGCATTACAAGGTGACAAATATCATTCCAATATCTCCCATATCGGGTAGCGCTTGGGAAATTAACAGACGTGCTCAAAGTTATGCGAAAATGCGCATCTACCATTAGATCTGGGGTCTTAGATCTGACGGCTGTGGAAAGAGCGCGATAACAGATAGGTTGGTGGGCGATAACATGTGGGACAGAGGGAAGGTGGTATTAACCTAGACTGTTGGATTAGAGATTGGGTGGCCGAGATTAAATCTGGGTTGTTAATGAAAAAGTATACAAAGCGGAGAAAGGGTTAATATGAGCCGTTGATCTGCAGAGATCAATGACTGAGATTTGGCCAAAAACATTATGAAGTGGGGCATATGAATTTTAGCCAAGGTTGGGAGGATTGATCTGGACCATTGGATTTTGACCCATGGACGGCCTAGATGCAATCAAGGCTTTGCGATCAGCGGGGGACAAAACTTAATGGCACCGATGCGATTGGCTTTGGACCGTCAATCTGCAGATCAGATCAACGGTGGAGGATGAATTGGAAGGCAGCCAATTGGTGGTGGAAAATAAAATAATACAATGCGCCAATGGAAATATTTGATGTGACATAGCGTTGGGCATTGATTGGCCCTAAGATCAATGATGGAGAAAGAGTTTAGCCAATGAATGGGCGAGACCCTTTATAACATATGAAAATCAAAAATTTATGAAATACAAAGTTTTATTGTGTCGAGGCAGGTTAGTACATAAGGTTAGGCGCCCAATTGCGGGGCCTGTCTGGTTATATGAAAATGGTAAAGGGACTAGGGTCTATACATATAAAGGGCCAATTGCAATCGGAACGATGGAGTGGCCTTTTCAATCTACGCATTTGTAAATCTCCGATGCGAGATCTTGCTGACCGTCGATCGGCTTTGTAAGATCAACGGTCCTTTTCATTTAAAAACATTGCACCAGCGGGTTTAGACAAAACTTTAGGAAAAAAGGGTTTTATGAATTTACAAAGGGAAAAATGATCGGGAAGGTTTTAATCACAAAGTTAAGCACCCGATTGCGGGCCTTGTGGTTATAAAAAGTGGTAATGAGGTCGGGGATTTATATATAAAGGGCTAATCGCATCGGAGGTTTTTAACATAGCAAATAGACTTGCGTGCTCCGATTTATTCCAATGCGAGACTTAATTCACCGTTGATCGGTTTCTAATATCAATGGTTCTTCTCCTTTCAAACCAATGAAACATCGAATTTCCTTAATAACATATAAAAATGGGTTTTATGACTTTTACAAAGGAAAATAGCATCAGGGATGGGTTATTTTATGTGTCTAGCACCCGATTGCAGGGCCGCTAGTTTATATGGAAAAAAAAGGCTTGGGGCTTACGTATAAGAGGGCTAATAGCATCGAAGGCTTTAACGAAATAAATATACTTGCGCTGGTCGATTGCTCCGATGCGATAAGCGCTTTTTGGTCACAGTGCTTGGTTCCAGCACCAGGGCATATGGTGGGGAAGTGGTTTTTGGATTTAGCCCAAAGGGGCTTAAGTCCATAGCTTAAAAACTTTATTTTTTATGATTTTTTCAAGGTTTTTTTATGGATTTGGGGGTTTCGGTAAGGTTTAAAAGTGAGTTTTAAACCTTATAAAATGGATTTTTTTATTTTTGAATGGAAGAAGGGAATAAATGAAAAATGGAGGAATTTCATGGGGGTAAAAAGGGAATAAAATGAAGGTTATTTTTGAGTGAAGGGAGGGAAAAATGGAGTTTTGCAGCAGTATTTCCTTCATGGAAAACAACAAAATTTCTGAGTTTAAAAGGGAAACAACAGTGAAGATTAAACAAAAGTCATGATGTCTTCACAAGACTTCCAAAATCAACAATTGTTTGCAATAAAACTTGTTTCTTGAAGGCTCCAAAATTTTTTTAGCCACCTTTTGATATAACAAAATCTATAGGTGGCTAATAGAAGCTATCAGAGTTGCAGCGTTGCATTTCAGAGGTAAGGGTTATGCATGGTGGATTTTTGAATCTTATTCCTTAAAGAATGCCGATACTTTCTCTTATGCAAGATTCATAAAAACATTGATGGAGAGGTTTGGCGAAAAACTTCCTAAGACACATGAGCAAGGAAAACTTGAGAAAAAAAAACCCTTGCATGTGATGGAGGAAAATCCATTTTAGAAAACCATGGGAGGAGCTGATGTCTTGCATTACACATTTCCGGAAGCAAAACCTCTAGTTCATATTCTTGGACAAGAGGGCATAGGGATATCTTTTTCACAAGAGGATTCAACTGTTGAGATGTTGCCCACACACATTGAGAGAGATGAGGGCAAAAACTCTGTCATGTCTAGAGCACATCTAGTGCATCATGCAGAGGAAGGAGGAGCACATGCTCCAACAAGAGGGATTCTTGTGCTTTTGCAAGAAGTTCCCTAGGATCTCATACATGCAGGTCCAAGCACAATCAATGAGCAACATGATTGTGCAGCATTGCAGCTGGAAGGAGGAGGAAGGGAGGAAGAGCAGCATCATTTGATGAGAGGTACACACCCTTCTCTATTTGAGAGATACAATGGAAGAAAGAGGTAGACTGTATTGCACTGTGAGAGCAAGGGCAAGGTTTCCCAACTACATGAGCAGTCTACTCTTGACATTGATTTCTCACTACATGGAGGCACTCCACCTGGGAGGCCACCTGATCTTCATTTGATGAGAGATATCTTGTCTTTGGGTTCATCACTATTGGATTTTGGATAGGTGAAGAGTTTTGAGGAGAAATTTGGCATGGAGGATGTCAAAGTAGCAGGCAACAGCATGAGTGGAGCTTCACATGCCAGATCACCAGCGCTGTCACTGAGGAGGATTGATCCTTATTAGAGATATCAGCTTTTGGTAGAGTACTCCAAGGATCCTGGTGCATGCATGATTCTTGATGACCCGGATGGAGATGACAGATACATGGTGGATGATGTGGTCATCTATTCCTATGGCAGGATCTTCTTGACTAGATCTTCTAGTGTCAAGGAGAAGCTGCTACACGCAACACATGAGGACTTCCAGTTGATGGAGGAGTTCACATGGGAGGGCATCCAGCAGGGCATATATCAGCATATGGAGAGATTCATAGGCTGTATGGTGATAGAGAGGATGTCACAGCCACCTTCCTACTCATTGGGACTAAGGGAGAATTTCCAGTTGAGCCATTTCAGCTCAAGACCTCAAGTACATAATGGAGGAGGTATCATTTCATATTCTGTTTTGTACTTCTATTCATTATTTGAGTAGCATGATGTAACAAGAAGAATCATCTCTTCTTGCATATTGTATGATAATTTACTTGTAGCTACTTGTAGCATTGATATTGGCTATCCTTTTGATGAGCTGTGGGGGAAGCCATATGTCACTTGGTGTGCACCAGTAACATCATATTGTGACTTCATGTTTTCATTTTATGAGATGACTATGGCAGAAAACAAGTGGCTGGTAAAGCACTTGTTAATTCTTATTTTGATGTAGGCCAAGGGTGCACTGCGCTAGTTCCATGAGAGGGACGAAGATTCACTCTCTGGTTATCATTTGTCAACTTTTTCTTATTGTAATTCGCTTCCATATATTGCTGACATGTTTATGATCATGAGAAGATTTTTTTGGAGAGTGGGCTTCAGATGGAGGATTCCCATTGGGAGCATGGCTCTCCCTACTTTATATGTTGTACCTTTCAGGAGGAACCATGGGAAAACCATGATTTCCACATCACACATTTTATCTTCTTGTGGGAGGGACCACTTGGAGAACTTGAGTAGGCATTTCATGGCTGAACTATTTGTTGGGACATCATACAAGTTGACCACCTTGTTCTTATTCTATGAATTTTATGAGGGAGAGATGAGGCAGCAAAAAAATTTGTTGTTTCTATGGTTGCACTTGGGAGATTATGGGAAAAATTCTTCCCATACTTTTCATGATATTTCTGAAGAGAAGGAAGGCACATTCATGGTGAAAGGAGGCTACCCTTCAGTATTGGAGGATCATGAGAGACTTCCATGTTGGAAGAATATATTCTCACATAGAAGCATGATGGTGGATGGCTTTGGCATGTGGAATGTCAAATGGAGGAGTCATGGAGCCTTATCCTTAAGGCCTACAATGCTGTCACATGGGAGTGTGTTGATATTGATGGAGTGTTCCAAAGAGTATGGGTATCCCTTCTTCTTGCAGATTTTTGTGAGAGGATCCACATGGGGTAACTTATACATGGACCTGTTGAAGCCTAGAAAATATCTGCTTCAAACATTGGGGAAAACCACTCGGTCGGGACCTTAGGACAACTCCTTATCCATTTGGTATGGTGGCTCCGACTGGATTGAAAGGACCAGTTTCCTTATAACTAATGGGTTGGTGATGGGTTGATTTGGATGAGTGAAAATGGGACTAAATAACTAAAATGAAACTATCTAATTTAATCTAAATACTAATAAAGAAATTCTAAAGTTAATCCGAGTATCATATGTGAATACAACTTAAAATTATTCCAATTTAACAATAACTATAAAAATGTATTAAAGTTTAATTGAAATTGTGCAGTAACAAATAAAGATAACTCTGTTTAAGAAATTAAACAGAGTTATATTAGCATATTGTATTCATCATTGTATATCATATATATATACTTATGAAAGATAACATTTCAATTATACTAAAAAATGATATATTAAAGAAACGTTGTGAAAACCAAATATATATATATATATATATATATGATAGCAAATTTTAAAGCGAATATCATATGACAAAAGAAATCAACAGTGAATAGATAAAATTACCTTATCCATCTTGAAAGCTTTCAAATGAAATCTGATACTCAAATCCAGTAATTTCGATGCAAAATCAAATCCAAGGTACAGAAATGCAACACTTTAAATATAATTCTGCATAAAATCACCAAATGTGATCCTTTAATAAAATATAAGAGGCAGTGGAGTACAGAAATGTAATCTCCAAGTCAAAAATATTACAACTCAGGACCTCTTCTCCAATGCATGAGAAGGTTTTAAATATGAAATTACATGAAAACAAAATCCTACTACTACTGCTACAATCTATCAAATTAAAAACAGAAATACTATCTTAAAATGGAACTGATTCATTGCTTTTCCTTCTCGCTCAATGTAGCCAGGTGGAAAATTTTCAACATTTCCTGTACTTCTGACGGATGACTCATCTTGGAATGTAACTGTCTAGCGTACGTGGCATCAGAGAATTCTGGAATCAAACAATCAACAGCATTTGATAGGCATTTAATAGCTGATTGTTGATTGAGTGGCTTAATCAGATAGGTCCACATATTATCCCAAGATATTGTTTGAAGCTTATGGATCTGTTGATTTTTATTCATTATTTCTTCTTTCCATCTGCGATCAGTTTCTTTGACTTTGAGTAAACTGCCTGGAACACAATCTGAAATGAGATTACATGCATACAAGCTATCATTGACAAATTGTGTTATATTACCCATCATGCTTCTAGCTCTTGATATAGCTCTCTCGGCTTTCATCAACTGCTGCTCCCACTCTGTAAATAGGATTTCCTTATGTCTTTCTTCTATCCAAGGTATATTAGCTTCTCTTCCCTTTTCTGTATCTTGCCAAATAAGAAATCTAGAAATCTTTTCATCGGCATCATCAATCTCTTGCCTGATAGTAACTATGTCATGTATCAAAGATGATGTGATATCAATTAATGGCTCCGTTTGAGTTAATTTTGTACAAAAATTATTTAACTGCTGAGACAACAGTTTATTGGCTTCAAGAGATTCTGTTTTGAATTCATTTAGTTTGGGAAAATCCTTGAATTTGTCTAAAGCTGCTTGAAATTCTTTTTCTTGTACAATCTTTGTATTTTTCTCATCTTGCAACAAATTTTGTAACTTTGAAATTTCTTGATTCATCTGTTGCTGTTTGTTTAGAGCTTGTTCATCAAATTTCTTCTTTTCTATGGCTAGATGTTATTCTAGCTCTTTAATTCTGAGCTCTTGATTTTGAAATTTCCGTTCAAATTGAGAAATCTTCTGTTGATTTTCATTAGCTTGTTCTTCAAGTAAAGCTAGATGTAGATCTTTCTGAGTCATCAACTGAGAAACTTCTGCAGCTTTATCTATTGTCACAGCACTATATGCTCCTGCATATTGGGATAACTTAGTGAGATCCTCAGATGGATTCACTTCGGCATTCTTATAAACAATACTCATGAATTATTCCTGTGAAGCAAAAATTGTGTCCTGATCCATCTTCCTTCTTTTTCTCTGTTTTTTAACAACAACCTTATGTTTAGGGCTGTAGAATACATCCAGAGGAGGGATATCCTCAATTTTCAACACAATTTGTCTAGTAGGATGTTCAGGAATGATTTCAACATCCTTCTCTTCTGAATTTTTCTCTTCAGGATTATCCTGTAGTCCTAATTGATGAGCAAATTGATTATATTGTTTCAACAATTGTGAGGAAACATTAAGATCAACAGAGTCTACCATTTTCGCAGTAGTTTTGTTTCCTCCAAGTTGTGTATCTGATTTCTCTGTATTTGTTTCATGTTCATTGGCTTTGCTGCCTGATCCTTCTTTTTGATTATGCACATTAGTATCAGTACTTGTGTATTCTTTCCATGTTTGAGCTGTGGACTGCTGATCAGTATTTACATCGGATTTGCCATCAGTGCTCACCTTTTCATCATGTCTAACAGGATCATTTCCTATTACTTCCTTTTGTATCTGTGCAATAGACTGGTCAGTAGCTGATTGTGTAGTGACCTTACTGGTAGATGTTTCTCTTGCTATTTTTCCAGATGTATCCTCTGCTTCTGACCTTTGTATAGGAACTCTCAAATGGTCTAGAGGAACTTTCAACAATATTTGACCTCTAAATAGTATAAATTTATTCATTTCTTCTTTCTGGAATTTGGACTTGGCCAAATTATAAACTTGAGAAAAGTCATTTAATGAAACAAACAAATCATAAAATTCATCTGGTTCATGCTCGAACCGAGCAATTGAAACTGAAGAAGTAACATTAAAAGCTATCTTTTGTGGATCATATTGTCTCCCCGGGATTGTTGCCAATTTAAAACCCTTTATTTTGGCGACTTCCTTTTTTGCATGCTTGAAGTCATTCAAAGTAAAATGTCCACAATTGAATGGAAACAAAGGCCGCATTCTTTTCTTACTATTGCTTAGAGATCTGGACATTCCTTCAACTGTCAATTGATAGGAGATTTCTTGAGCTAGAATTTTATCTGGAACAAAAAGAGGGAGAACATGGGGTTCCACAATACTCCCGAAAATCCTCACATACGTGAATTTTTCCTCTCCAAACCAATCTCCTATTGGGGATAAGTCAGTTTTAGCTTTGTCGGAGAATCTAGGGGGAAAGAGATTGAAAATGCTTTGAAAAAATGGAATAAGGAAACCATGACATATTCTATACACATGATCTTTGAAATGAACTTTCCAAAGGAGTTTATGATATATATGAATCGGAGTGGGATCTTTGGCAGTCCATTTCCATCCTAACAAGGGAAACTCAAAATTAAAACAAAGAGTGTCTAGAACATAAGCACAGAAGAAAAAGGGGGTGGTATTTCCAGCGATTTTATCTTGTCTGTATTCGAGAATCCTATTAGCTATCCTATCAGAAAGAATAACAGCCCAGTCCATAATTTCAGAATTGATAGCAGTTGGGATTAAAGGAACCATTTGTATAGAAAACCTAGCAGAACTGTTATTGCCAAATAATCTACACATCATAGCAGCGGCATAGCAGTATGGGGGTGAAAGAGAATCTACTGAATACGTACCGGATGATTCATTTTTGTGCTCTTCAGGATTTTTCCTCCAATATTTGATAGGTTCAGATTGAACTTTATTACTGTCAGCAAACTCTTTGACAAATTCTTTATTATAGACCTTCTGCGGATCAGGGAGATGATACATTTCTTTGAGTTATTCTGCTTTGAATGATCCAAAAGATGTTCCAGAAGCCAAAATAAACATTCTGTCCTTAATTTCTACACTATCGATGACCCATCGAATCACATCATAATAAGGAATGATGTTTGCTCTGGCTGCAATTCGATGTAGGAATGAATTCGCAAGTGTTCTTTCAGTAATTTCAGAGTTGGAATCTGAGGTATCTTCATCTGGAACTGATAAATTTTCTATTGTGACTTTAGGGTTTTCACTCTCCAATAGATTATAAACTCCTTCTCATGTCATTCTACCAAGCCCTTGACATGATGTATCTGTAACTAGCTTCAACTTTACTGGTTTTTCCTTCGAGACTGTAGGACTCTCAACAAACTTAGCGGTAACAACACTCTTCATTCTCCTTGTTCTCTTCGACATTCCTGTGTCTGATATTGTTTCCCTCGGTCTGCGAATGAAAGGATTTGACGTTCTTTGATTTTGCAAAGCAATAAGCTCTCAATCGTGATAAAAAAGAAATTGAAAAGAACGATTATAAAAATTATGGTTCATGATTCATTATTTATTGAATCCGTGTAACACTTAAATATTTTGTTTGGGTCACACTCACGTATTAAAAACAGAATCGTAAACCAAAAATCATTTGATTTTCTATTCAATGTTGATCGTACTATTGGAGTTTTAGCGTTTGTGAAAATAATATTAGATTACCTATTATGAACTCTTCCGATGTGACAAGTCTATAGTATATGAATATCAATCGCATCGGAAGTATTCAAATGGTGTATAAATATCACAATAAAGATTTCTCCGATTTCCGATTATGTTAACCGAACTTCTCCGATTTTCAATTGCGATGATGGTATATCGCATCGGGGAGCTTCAATCGAAAAGAATGATTACTGACTTTTCTCCGATTTCCGATTACGATATGGTGGGGTCTACCATATAGATATTCTTCTCATTTAAGCGAAAACGAATGTTTATTTCCTTTTGAAAAGTGTTTTATAATAATGCGCATCGCATCTGGGAATTTTCGTTTGACCAAAAGGAATTTATTAAAAGTTCCCCGATCACGTGATTGCGATTGATCGCATCGCATGGGAGATATGTGAATGAATAACTTAAATCCTTTGGGATTGGATATTTGCGATTGGACTAATCGCATCAGAGATTTTGAACATGTATGTAAAACTTCTCTCAAATATTTTTCCGATTTCCGATTTCCGATTACTGTTCATGGGATTTTTTCAATTGATTTATTTTCTATAATAAAGTCTTTTATATTTGATCGGATCGGAAGTTTTTGAATGTTGTATTTGTTTGTACACACTTGGTAACAAAGATATGCAATGATTCATTCAAAACAATGAATCTTTATTTCTAAGTCTTTTATTCCTATATTAAAAGAAGAAAAAAGGGACCCTATTTCTAAATGAATTTTATTCTAAAATTTTGGAAAAATGGAGGGTTGTTGTAAAGTACAACAATTGGTGATTCACTAAAAGAAATAGTTATCTCTGAAAAAATAAAATGAATACTATATTTCTAGTAAGTAAATATTTTTATAGATAATGAAAATTGTCTTAGGATAATCAAAAATAAAATCTAACTAAGAAAAAAAATAAAAATTACCTACAATTTTTTCTAATTTCTTGAGAATAAAAACATTTTGGGTTATCTCAAACTTTAATTGGTGTTAATAATGAAGTAAGTGGATTTCTCCAAGTCTGGTTTTTATAATATACTCTATTGTCATAGGCATTGCCTCTGCTTCCTGCAAACGTTCATAGTCTCGACACGGTTACCTTTTAACCATTAACTTATTCATTGTCCCATCCAACTAAAATTATGACTTTTTAAAAGATAAATTCATAAGACATTTTATCTCATGTTTTTTTCTTTTACTTATTTTTTATTTTTAAGAGCCATTGTTCTGGTTTGGTAGCCATTTAATAACAATTCCATTCACTATTTGTAATTTAAACTGAACAAGCTAGCTCGTGATGAGACCCCTTGTCTTATATTTATAAGCCATTACCCTGTTTTGATATGCAGTATTGGTAATGTCAGTTTTATTACTTCTTATGAACATGGTAAGCAGGCTCGTGATGAGACCTCTTATCTCTTAAAATTTTCATATAATTTCTTAGAATTACATTCTAAAAAATCACAATTTAAATGGATGGGGTGAAATAGTTTTATCCTTAAGAATCAATGGATGACAATTTTCAGAGTTTTTTTGAGTACCAAGACTTCGAAAAATCTTTAATTTTATAGATAACCTTTCTCTGCTCAATAAACTTATAATGATTTACATTCTCCTCAAGTTTTCAAAAGATCATGCAAATAATTGGAATAATCTTTCAAAGTTTAACATCTTATTTTAAACTATCTAAAAACTGTGATCATTTCTTTAAAAATTCTTATTTACACAAAATAAATATTTATAATATTCTTCCTAAGAAAATTTCTTAATAGTAAACAGTCAATTAGAGACTTATTAACAACCTTTATTCGTAAAACAATTAAAATCTTTGCAGAAAGGAATATGTACAAGTAAGAAGGGGTCACCTCCTTATGAAAAGAATTTCTTCAAGACAAGCCCATTTACAGGAAGAGATTCTCTCTTTCCTGTTAAATCTTGGAGTATGAATGTATTTGAGCCTATCTTTTCAGCAATTTTAAATGGTCCAAGCCACATTTTCTGAAACTTGGTATGCTTACCTTTTTCTTCATGTGCTTTATCCCATTTCAGAACAAGATCACTAATTGACAAAATCTTTGAGCCGGTAGAACTTGCATCAAAAGAAGATTTTACAAGATTTTGATGTTTTTCATGAATAATTTTTTCTTTTTCTCTATCTTCTTCTAGTTTAAGGATTTGATCATATCTCAATTGAATGGATGAAGAATGATTTTCTTCAATAAATTGTACTAGGGCTAATGATGGAAGAGCTAAATTTGATGGTATCACAGCTTCTTTTCCATAAACTAAATTGAAAGGTGAAGTTCCTATTGAAGCTTTTTCAGTAATATCATCAGCCCATAGTGCAAAGATTAAAGACTTGTGCCAATTCTTTTGATTTTGATCAATGGTCCTTTTATGATTTTGATAAGATTTTTGTTAGTGGATTTAGCCAAACCATTACCTTGTGGATAATAATTTGCTGAATATTTCAATTTAAAACCTCTTTTGACTGCAAATTCCATTATAATGTTTCTAGAAAAATAAGATGCATTATCAAAGACAAGAGCGTTAGGTACACCAAACCTGGTTATGATGAATTGATTTATGAAATCAATAATTGTATCAGAATTGGCTACCTTCAAAGGGATTGCTTCTACCCATTTTGTAAAGTAATATGTTGTTGTAAGGATGTATTTGTGCTGTTTGGAAGAATGAGGTACTATCTCACCAATAATTTCAAGCCCCCATTGCTCAAATGGTTGTTCAATATTTACTGGTTGCAAAGGGAAAGCTGGTTTCTTTTGTCTTCCACTAGCAGTTTGACAAATTTTTCACTTCCTCACATAATCATGCGTATATTTAAAAAGGGTAGGCCAGTAATAACTAGCATGAATTATTTTATGAGCTGTGGTATCACCTCCAAAATGACTTCCTGCTGGTCCATCATGCAATTCCTGCAACACCTTTTCAGCTTCAGTATTTTCAAGACATCTTAATAGGATTGAATCATAATTCTTTCTGAATAACACATTATCAATGATCTCATATTTAATATCCTTCAATCTTAAAGCACGTTTGTTCTTATAGCTGAGATTAGAAGGAGCACACCCATTTTTCAAGTAATAGATGAGATCAGCATACTGAGATTCAAAACCTGTAATACTTATCTGACTAACTTGAATATCATTGTTTGGATCTTGATTTTCTGATATGTTATGAGCTCCTGCCAATAATCTGCAAAAACCTTGTCCTCTAACAATATTAGCTAATTTAATGTCAATATCATATTCTTGCAAAGATGTTACCCAATTATCTCTCTTTTCTCCTACTTCTTTTTGAATTAATAATTGTCTCACTGCAGAGAATGGGACAATGATTTTTGTGTGTGTTTTCAAGAGAAAAGGTCTGAAATGTTTGATTGATTTAAACACGGAAAATGCTTGTTTTTCAACATCAGAATAATTAAGCTCAGATCCTTGTAGATTTGAGCTAAAAAAAGAAATTGGTGCCTCAATTTTCTGATCATTGAGCTGTGTTAAAACAACAGCATAGGATGTTTCGGTGGCCAAAGTATACAAAGTAAAATCTTTAGAAAAATCAGGGTTATTCGATGCTGGTGCATTAATGATTGCTTGTTTGATTGCCTCAAAGGCTTCTTTCTCTTTATGCCCCCATTTTAATACTGAATTTTTCTTGATCATATTTTTCATAGGTAAAACAATTTGAGAGAAATCGAGAATGAATCTTTTTACAAAATTGATTTTCCCAAGAAATGATTGCATGGATTTTTTGTTATGAGGTAAAGAAATATCAGAAATTTCTTTTACTCTATCTGGATCAATATATATACCATCTTTTGATACAACAAATCCTAAGATTTTTCCTTCATCAAGAGCAAAGAAATATTTCTTTGGATTTAAGGAAATACAAAACCTTCTACATCTTTCAAATATTTGCTTTAAATCATGTAGATGATTGGCTCTCTTTTTTGAAAATACTGTTATGTCATCAAGATAAATAACAACTGATCTATTGATCAGACCTTTAAATGCTATGTCCATGGCTCTTTGGAAAGTTGCTCCTGCATTTATTAGACCAAAAGACATTTTTTGATAAGCATAGGTTCCCCATTTGGTTCTGAAAGTTGTTTTCAATCTGTCATCTGGATGAACTAAAACTTGATTATAGCCTGAAAATCCATCAAGAAAGGACATGAGTTCAGAACCAGCTACCTTTTGAAGTATCTGTTCCATAGTTGGCAATGGGAAATTGTCTTTTAAACATGCTTTGTTTAAATTTCTAAAATCAATACAGATTCTTATATCACCATTCTTCTTCCTTACAGGTACCATATTGGAAACCCAATTGGAGTGCCTTACAGGAAAAATGAATTTGGATTTTAAAAGTTTATTAAGTTCTGATCTGATTTGACCTTCGATATTTGGATGAATCTTTCTTAACTTCTGTTGAACAGGTTTAATATCAGGAAGCATTGGAATTGTGTTTTGAATAACAGAAGTATCATACGTTTTTAAATCATCATAATTCCAAGCAAAAACATTTTTATATTTGTTCAGAAGTTTAATTAAAGCATTCCTTTCCTCTGGAGTTAAATTGAGTCATAAATTAACATTTTGAGAATTAGAGTCAGAACCAAGATTTACTAATTCAAACTTCAAAGTGGAACTTTGAAGTTTAGCATTGGTAACTTTCTTGAATCTGTCTTTTATATCATATGAGTCCTGCAATTTAACAACAGATTTTGGAATGGGATTTTCATTACTTTTTCAGGCAATTTGTAAATCATGATCATCCTCATCAATAATTTGTTCATCATATGATTTCTCTGAAGTCATGAAATTCAAAATGTCTTGATCATGATAGAATACTCTCCAATTTGTGACATTATCTCGGACAGATGGGCGAAAAATCAATTCTACTGAAAATCTATCAGGACTGCAATCTTCAGCAGGAAGGAGTTTGGATGCAACATTAGCTAACAAATCAGTTGTTGTATTTTGATTTCTAGAAATAGAAGAAATATTGAATGCTAGAAAATGAGTGGTAAGATCTTGCACTAGGGTTTGATAGTGTTTAAGATGTCCTGAAAGGCAATGGATAGTATTCCTAACTTGTTTTATGACAATTTCACAATCACCAAAAACTTTCAAGTATTTAACATCTAACCCTATGGCTTTATAAATTCCTTGAATCAAGGCTTCATATTCTGCAGTATTGTTTGTACACTCAAATTCTAACCTACATGATAGCATGATTTTTTCTCCATCTGGATCAATTAAGATGCATCCTGCTCCGGCACCATCACTGGATTTTGATCCATCAAAATATAATGACAAAAATAAAGATTTATCTATTGGCTTATCTATAATTACATTAGAAATATTTACAATTCTGGAAGAATCAGATTGTGAAAAATTTTCTATTTGAGAAATAAAAGTATTTACAGAAAAGGGTGATTGTGGTGCTTTGAAGTTTCCAAGGAATGACTCAGCAGAATAACCTCCAAGAATATTATTGTTCAAAGCCACAGGTTCATTAGATTGTTCAAATTCAGTGACAGTGTGCATCATATGTTTTCCTCGTTCAACTTTGATTTGATTTGGTTTCCCTTTGTAAGGAAGCCACATATGTGAATAATCAGTTGCGATATAACCATTAAGTTTTGCAGACCAGTCCCTGCTTAAAACTAATCCATAGAATTCAGGAATATCTGCAATCAAAATATCAATTCTTTGGACAATCCTAGGATCGGAAGCTAGTCTGATAGTAACTGAATTGATTTCTCTTACAACTTGAAATTTAGAGCGATCCAATTGAACAATATGAACTGCCGATTTCTGTGGTTCAATATTCAATTTGGCACAAACAGAAGTAGGCATTATATTAGAGGATGCTCCAGAATCGATTAAACAATTATGAAGATTCTTATTGTACATTTCATAATTCAAAAGAAAAGGAGGAGTCTGAGAATTTTATATTTCTCCAATGAGCACAGTATCAGTAGCATCTACTTTGTCTGGTGGTTTACCAGTTCCTTTAGCTGCTTTTGCAACTACACCACTTGGTAAAGGAGCAATTTGTGTAGCATTTAATTATTTTAATAGCAACTTCTGCTGGTGTTTTAGTTTGTTGAGTTCATGTAAGGAAATGTTGGCTTTAATCTTTTTCATGTCTTCAACAATGTTATACTCCATAGGATCTGATACCACTAAAGTATTTGATGTCGATGTAGGAGGATTAGAAGAAGATGTCTGATTTTGAGTAGGTAATGGAGAAGTTTTCTTTGCAGGGGATTTGTCTTTGGTACTTGGAGGTGTAGTTTTCTTTTTAGGAACTGTTTGTACAGACTTCGATGTAGATTTACTCCTAGTACTTATAGGAATGGCTTCTTAATCTACCTCATTATCAGAATTAGGGAGAATAAAATCCCACATTCCATGCAACTCAGCTATTTATTCATTCTCTTCTTCTTCATCTGATACTAGAGATGTATCTTCTTCTTCTTCCTCTTCTGATTCTACATTAGAGATTGAATTGGGAGGTTTAGTTTCAAGTTGATTTCTTTTGAAATTTCAGAATGGTGTTTTGGTAGAAGTTTCAGCTACTTGTTTTTTTATTTCAACCATTTCATTCGACATGGTTTTAAGAACTTTCTGTAAACCTTCCATGTCGTATGGGTCATTGGCATTTTTCCTCGAATCATCTTTGAAGCTGACCTTCTTGGATTTCCTTTCCTCAATAGAATTTTTCTTTTCTAGAGAAATAATTCGTTTTTCTACTGCAATAGCCTCTTTCATATTCTCGACTAACGTAGGTTTGTAGCTCTATCTACAAAAATTGCTATGTTTGAGGGCAAAGCAGTTATGTACCATTCACTTCTGACTTGTTCACTAGGCCTTGAATATGTGTGGATTTTGTTCAAGAGTTTGTTGAATCTAGCGTTGAAATCTTTAATGGGCTCCTTGGGTTTTGTCTTCAAATTTGAGAGATCGTTGATTAAATTAGCTATTGATCTGTCATCTCCAAATTTAGTTAAAAAATGATCTGCAAAAATGGCCCAACTTGTTATGGATCCTGAAGGTAATGAAAAGTACCAGGATCCTACTTCCCCTTGCAGAGTATAAGGGAGAATAATTACGCTACAGACCAATTAGAGCTCGACTCCCATTCAAATTCCCGACGACCTCGGGCCTTAGTGTGTTCTTGACCGAATGTTAAGGTGCGGGCCAGATTTTTGGAAGCCATTTTCCGGGATTGTCGGGTAAATCATGTCGCGGGGAAAATTTTAAGAACCCCCTAAATTTATATATATAATAAATAGGCGAATCCCCATGATACATAGGAAAAATGGAAGGCGATTTTATTAATAATATAATATGTATATATAATTTTTTGGTGAATCTCTCATGAGATTATATTATCTTGTA